>OVBE01005368.1:0-21871 GCA_900406425.1 Iberis pinnata | reverse complement strand
TATATATATATATATATATATATTATTGTAATAAGTAAACTAAATAATAGTAGTTTTGAATGAAATTTAATATACAAGCTTGTTCGAGCTTGCCACGTGTAAGTTTTTCAAAACTCAAGTTTAGAGAAACCTTACTTTATCATATAAGTATTATTACAACACTACAACAACAACAAAAATCACACCTTGTTACAATA
Source organism: Iberis pinnata (assembly GCA_900406425.1). Lineage (NCBI taxonomy): Eukaryota > Viridiplantae > Streptophyta > Magnoliopsida > Brassicales > Brassicaceae > Iberis > Iberis pinnata. The sequence goes on along the minus strand of OVBE01005368.1, from coordinate 21,674 downwards.
TAATTTGATTTTTTTAAATTTTAAATGACGGTAAAAAGAGAAGAAAAATTGTAGGAAAACAGGTATCTTAGATATTTTAGTATTATATAATTAATGTAAGTGATAATATTTTTTGATGTAAAAATAAATATACAAGTTCTGAAGGAAAAAAGTAAATATAAAAATTTTAAGGAGTTCTCCATATGTTAGTTTCTTAATGCTTGAGATTATAAAAATCTTACTTTTTAGATAAGTTAAGGTACGTTGTTTGTGTTATTGAGAAATTAACACTATAAAAAATATGACCTTACTATAATATACTAGATTAGGATCAGCGTGATACACATGTAAAAGTAAATTTTTAGATTTAAAAATGATAATATATATATATATATATATATATATATCAATCGGTTTTAAAATCAAAATTTAGTTATTATTAGATCTTTTTGTAAATCATAATTATAAGTATCCATAATTAAAGTATATTATCAATATGAGAATAATTATCTGTATATTTGAAAATATATGTATATATACAATACTATTACCTATAACTGAACATTAAAAATGAATAATTACCCATTAGGGTCAAGGTTACCCGACCCGCCATGTACCCAACCCGTATTTACGGGTAAGGATCGGGTACGGGTATTGATAATTATCCATTTGGGTCAAGAAAAAAATTTTAAACAAGTAAGGGTCGGGTAAAGGTCGGGTAAGGGTTGAGTAAGAATAATTATTTGGGTACCCGAATTACCCGTTTACATACATAAATTTATAAAATTATTTCAAAACTTAATTACAATGATAATAAATTCCTAAATAAATATAAATTTTGTCTTATAATAAATATATGATTTAATAAACGTTATAAAACTTATATAATTGGTTATTTTGTCATATTGTGGATTTTGTTACTATTTTATTTAATTTTCTAATTTTTTCTTATGAAAATATAATATTATAATAACCAATCGATATACTAATTTCAAATTCTAATACTCATAGTCACATATTAGTCAAATTTATATAATATATTACGAGTTCGGGTATTAAACGAGTATTGATTTCTACTACCCGACCCTTCCCCGAACCGTATCTGCTGTTACCTGACCCTTAATTTTACGGGGATGCTTTGGGTATTAGTTTCTCACACCCGAATTACCTATACCCGACCCCTACCCGCTATTACCCGACCCGTTATCCGAAATGCTCAGGCCTATATTTATCTTATGAGAATGAATTTTTTATATTTTTAATAATTCTCACATATATAGACATGATAATAAACGTTAAGACGTGTAAATTTTACGGTTGAAAAAACCAATTTGAGAATCTAAACCGATTAATATGTAATACTTTTCAAATTTTATACTCTTCAAATTTATAAACATGTTAATATAATTTAAGATAGTATATTGACACATGTCATAATCTTATTTAACAATGATATGTGTCATGATAATATGAATTATAGTTTTGTTTACGTGTTACACTCATGTGAAATGTATCCCGGTTATAAATAAGATAAGTGGTTGTAGTTTGAGAAACTTATAGTATGCTGCACATTTTCCTTATGTAGCTACAAGTTAGATATATTTTACTATTGGTGCATTTTTCTTTTAGGAAAGAGATTTTTTTTTTGTCTGCTACAATCTTATTTTTCTAGATAATAATAGGAATATTTACACGCAATGCATTTTTTCCTAAATAATTACAAGTTAGATATTTTTGGTCGAAAATGGATTATATTAGCTTAAACCGAGAGTACGTAGTGAGGATCTGAGATCTTAGCCTTAATACAACAAAGAAAGAACAAAGTAGAACCGGAAAACATACGAAATAACATGATAGATGCACAGCAAATCCTTTGAAGTCGGCAATATTTTGCTATTGGTGGACTTTTTTAGATTTTTTTATCTGTTATATTTTTATTTCTTTAGATAATTACATTCTAAATAATTACATCGTTCCTTCTCTCTTTTATCATCTGTCACATTCTACTGATTATAAACATGTATCTATGCTACTATTTTTTATAGTTTTTTTTTTTTTTTTATGTCATCAATATTTAAAGCCAATTATTTGATGTTTGATAGGATATATGTTCAAATTTAAAAAATTATACATAAAATATAATTTTTATATTATATAAATAGACATTTATTTAGATTACTTTGAACCGAGATAAAAATCAATTCTTCTTTATATTTCTATTATTAATTTATTCTCCAATGAAATTATTCTCTTAATGTTTAAACATTATTTTAGTATTTCATGTACACAATGCTAATTCATTTGACGATGTTGGTACTGAAATTTGTGTATTGCGTCATGATCTCATGTACACGACGTTGCACACAGACCGCATGATCATTATGTACACCGAATAATTAACATCATGTACACGACGCTATACACAGAGTACATGATCATTGTGTCGGCTATATACAAATTTATACATAGTGAAGCAAGAACCGTGTTGTTGGTTCGCAAAGATCTCCACTATTTTGAGTGGTGACCATTTCCAGTTGGATTACCCGATCCAACACAAACCTGACCTATATTTACGGGTAAGGGTTGGGTACATGTAATGATAAATATACATTTGGGTCAAGGATTTTTTTTCAAAACGGATATGGGTTGGCTAAGAGTAGGGTAAGAATAATTATTCAGGTACCCGAAATACTCATTATGATATTAAAAATCTTAAAATATATTACAAAAATAATAATATTATTAGTATTTATTTAAATAAGTCTAACTATTTTTTGCTTTAACAAAATATAAAATGTAATAGATGTTAAAAGTATTATTTTATGTCATATTTATGTTTATTGTAGCTATTTTAAGTAATTTTATAAAAGTATTTGTACGAGATCATGAATAAAATAAATTTTACTTCATTATAAATCATAAATATTATTTTTATTAATCAAATTATCCACATTTTCTATAATATATGAGTGGATATTTTTGAGTATCAACTTTTACTACCCGACCTGACCTTTATCCGACCAGTATTTTTATGGGTATGCTTTGAGTAATAATTTCCCACATCCAAATTACTTGTATCCTACCCATATCTGTTATTACCCAATCCATTACTCAAAATAGACACTTTTTAGTTTTGACAAACTTCCGCTTTATTCAATCATATGCATATTACTCTCTTTTCAATTTTTACCTACTCTCGGCAAGCTGTTGTAATGTGTCCTAATATATGTTGACAACATTTTGATTTGAGGCAAAAACTCGACATCTTTGACTGAAAATAAATCTTATTTTGGGAAAGTGTATTCATACGAAATATTTAGGGAAGTTGAATACTTTCTCGGTCTTGAAGTTGCTAGCAGCGATGGAGGAATTTTATGTCCCAACGTAAGTATGCATTAAGAATAACTGTAAAAGCTGGCTTACTTGATCCAAACCAGTACTTTTTCCGATGGGACAGAACCATCGCCTCCCATTTGATACGAGCTCATTTTCGTTGATCCTTCACGATATCAATGCTTTGTCGGGCCTTTAACTTTTTTACTCATCACTCGACTTGAACTCTTGTACTCCATGCATATAAGCTCCTTGAATGATACATTGGGACGCTATTTTCCGTGTTATTCGTTACCTAAAATCTTCCATTGACCAAAGTATTTTTTTTTTTACCGATAAAGGGTTTAAATATTATTAATCTAAAATAAAACTCAATACATTTATTCAACCTAGTAACTCAAACAAAAGAACAACTCACAAAAAAACTCAAAATCCGGTTTGGGCATTCCTGGGCCTTAGACTTGACCCGGTACTGAAGCCCAAGACCAGGAAAACCTAGCAGAAGACAAAAGAACCATATCGACTACTCTAGTCGCCGAGAAGGCTGCAGACCACACCGTAAGCCAATGTGTCCCGACAGCTGAATCAAAGCGGCGAAGACCACCACCCACACAGGATGCCGATTTTAGAGAGGATGAGGAGCTGATTGATGGTGCATCACAGTGGGTTTGGACCAAAAGGCTAGGTTTTCGGTGAATGGTTTAGGGGCGATTATGAACGTCGTTGGGGTTGGTGTAGAAAATCTTGATGGAGGCCGCGGCGCCCCCGCAACACCGGCTTGAAGCGTTTCTTCTAGATACTCCGGCGAAAAGAACCGAACCATCGCCTCAAGGTCCTGAAGATCCTAATCGCATCGTCCTCCGCGTTACGACGCTTGCGAGCAGACCGATCGGGTAAGCTATGCCGCGTAACGGCTACCCTTCGCCGCTAGATCTCGGTAAACCTTGGAGAAAGAAGAAGAAGTCGATTTTTAGCGGTTATGGGAGAGTGACGGCTGGGCGAGCACGCCGACGTTGGAGTTATCGGCGAGTTCGGAGATTGCGGTGCGCTATAGGTTGTGACTCGGCCGGCGAGTAGTGGGTCTTCGTATATTTTTACGCTGCTCAAGAGTCTTTGATCTGAGATTATCATAGAGAGAAAATAGAGAGGAAGAGTAGAGAGAAGAAAGTTGATATTAAGTATTGAAGTATTCTTTATATTAGAGTTGATATTAAGTATGAGAGTGAAAGTATTGTTTATAGGTCCGACACATATTTACATTTACATATTGGGCTGCATATCCACTACCAAAGAAATCCCTTAATCCTTACATAATGCTTCTTGGTGATTCTTCGATTTCATAGAAAACATGGATGCTATAGCTAGCACGATTTCTCGATCATCAGAATATATGTCCATGCGGATTAATTGTTTTCTCAAAAATTATAACTCATGACTGATCTAGGCTGTCCTTAACAAAGACCTATGCATTTATTTTGTGATAGTTAAACGGAAATTCACATGCTGGCTAACCTAATTTACTACGAACGGATTAAGCAGCCCGAAATGTTGTCCAAGGTGGTCGTATAACCATTATTCATGAGCGAACAGAAAATCAACTAGCCGATTTGTTAACTATACCTGAAGGCAGAGTCGACGGGTGTTAAGTTGAATACTCTAACCTGAGGAGTAGTGGACCATAACATATATATTTGTATAACATATTTTCAAATATTGTGTGAATTAAGTGGTGGTAATCAACATTTTCTCTTGCATTTAACAACTTTTGTTACATAAAAATTACACTCAAACTCCACATCTATATATATAAACAACATACATAAAAGAAAAAAAAAACACACTAAAATCATAATCATCGAGGACCCGAGAGCTCAATAGCTTCGACGACAAGAGACGATTCCTGGATATAATCGGAGTAATATCTCAGACGCGGCGAAGAACTCACCATCCCTGAAGATAACGGCGGCGGAAGCTTCTCTCCTGCAGCGTTCTGTGTAGCTTCCCATCTCTCAGCCAAGCCGTCGCCTTCAAGCATCTTCATAACTTCTGACATTTTAGGTCGATGAGATGGATTGAACTGAGTGCAAAGAAGTGCAACTTGTACTATTTCTTCAAGCTCTACTCTATCAAATTTATCCTTCAAATCTTTGTCTATTAATTGCTCCACTTTCCCTTCTTGATGCAGCTGCTTCACCTACATCGAAACCAACACCAAATTCAAATTATCCGATATGACTTACAATCCAATCTAGGCCGAGTAAAGAGACTTACCCAATCGAGCATTACGCCTTTCTGGTGTGAGTAACGTCCAAAATCAAGAGCTTTCTGACCAGTAATGAGCTCAAGTAGTAATATACCAAAGCCAAAGACATCGGTCTTCTCCGAGGATTGACCTGTAGATAAGTACTCAGGTGCAATGTGACCTACAGTTCCACGGACAGCTGTTGTGACATGTGAATCTCTATGATCTAGAAGCTTAGCTAACCCAAAATCCCCAACAACTGCTTCAAAATCCTCATCTAATAGAATGTTAGCTGCTTTCACATCTCGGTGTATGATCTTTGGATCACATTGCTCATGGAGGTACACTAGTCCTCTAGCCGTCCCAACCGCTATCTTCTTCCTTCTTAACCAGTCTAATGCTGGCTCTCCCTTTATATGATCTACCCAAAAATTGCAGCAAGATGGTACCATAAAATAAGCACAAAATAGTAATGATAATCATAATAGTAATAAAAGAATAAACCTTTTAAGCGTGAAGCTACACTCCCATTTGGCATGTAAGGGTAGACTAAGATTCTCTCGTTGTTGCTACTACAAAAACCACGAAGCCTTAAGAGATTGCGATGAAGAGCCAAACTTATAGTCTCTACTTCTGTCTGAAACTGGACTTCTCCGCCTGCAATGTTGCAGTCTTTGAGACGTTTTACAGCCACTAAGGATCCGTCGCTTAAGTGCCCTTTGTACACAATCCCATATCCACCTCTTCCCAAAATGTGCTTTGAGTTGAAATGATTGGTCGCAGATCTAAGCTCTTTAAATGTATACCTCTTCAAGTGTCCTAAACTTACCTCTGGATCATATTGTTCTGCTAAAATATTTTCACCATTGTTAGTTTTTCCATGTAAAAGCCAGAGAGATATTTATGATACTAACCATTAACATCGAAGAATATTTGCTTGTTATGACGATATCTCCACCAAAGAAACATTCCACTTGTAAAGATAACAAAAAATGCTGCGCTGAAGCTAGCGGCAAATGCAAGAGCTACATGATGGCCATTGGTATGTGTTCCTGATTCATCTAGACCAACCAAAGAAGTAAACGGTTAAGGTCCACTGACGCTAAAATAGAATAGGAATCTGTAAGAAGCAAAGGGTTTATACTTGATGGAACATCTTGCGGAAGCGTGAGAGGCTCAGGAAAGACAGCAGAACAATTTGCAACAGATTTTGCCCCACAGATTAGTGTGTTTCCAAATACCCTTTAAGTCCAAGATGAATATTAGTTTCGGCTTAAAAGGAAAGATAAAATCTAGTAAAGCTTACTTGAATGTTCTGGCAGAGACTTTTGGCAGCGAACCACTAAGATTGTTATAGGAGATGTCGCTGCATATAACAAACAACTTGGTATAAATTCTCCATAAGGTACTTATTTTGGAGTGTGAAAGCAGAGTTTAGAGAGAGAGAGAGATACATACACTAGAGTGAGTCCCTCAATCTTGGATAGTGAGTCAGGGCAAGTTCCTATAAGACTGTTATTATTTAACCGCCTGAAAACAAGAAAGAAATGAAGTATAAATTAACAGAGACTTCATCTAGAACAGAATATAAGAGCACTCACAAGTAATTCAAGTTCTTGAGTTCTCCAAGCGAACCAGGTATCTCCCCTGTTAGTGAATTATTCGAAAGATCAAGTGTCTGAAGCTTCTCCAACCTCCCAATCGTATCAGGAATTGGACCAGAGATTGCATTGTTTTGCAACAACCTAAACCCACAAATCCTTAGAGTCTAATAATAATTAAATACAAGAATCAAACATAGTATTAATAACTTACACAGATTGTAAAAAAGTAAGGTTTCCAATTCTAGGAGACAATGTACCAGACAAGTTTTGGCTAGGAAGTCCCCTGTTTTCATTAGACATACAAATTAGTCTAAGAGATCTTTCTGTTTTTTGTGTAATAGAGAGAAGACTCACAGTGTAGTGACATAGCCATCAGTGCAAGTGACCATTCTCCAGCTACAAGGATCAACGGAATTCACATCCCAATTCTCAAGAACATTGTACGGATCATTCAATTCATTCTTTACAGCCACCAAAGCCGTCACTGCTCGTTAAAAGGAAGAAAATTCAGATTGAAATTGAAAATTTATGAAACCTTGAGGCTGGTATTGGTTAAGTTTTGATATGAGGATGGTGAGCATTTAAAGCTGACATTTATTATCCAATAAAAAGAAAAAGGAACCCACCCAGTCCAATAAACCAGAGTTCTCTCAACCCATTAGACAAACAATTAAGAAATTGAAGACTGACCTTCATAGTTTACACCAGTAGGAGAAAGTGTAGCATTAGAGATATCAAGGAACCATACCAAAACCACAAACCCTAATCTTACACTTTCCATCTTCATATTCCTTCTTCACTTTTGTAATGGAAAATCAAAAACCCACAAACTCTCTCTCTCTCTCTCTCCCAAATGTGAAAGCCTTTTGCTTCTCTGTTTTCTTCTTCTTCTTCTTCTCCTGTCCTTTTCAGACAGTGGAATCTTATTCCAGCAATGGACCTCTTCCTCTCGAATTCAAATCAAATGTGGGCAGAAGAAGACGACCCAAATTGAAGAATGACGCCTCGCAAGATACTCAGCTTAGAAAGAGAATTTTTGAAAGAAGCATTAAGAGAATGAGCAGTGATTCAGTGATATAGAGAAAAAACTAAAAAAAAGTATGGGGAGAATTTTTCCCGAGAAACCAAGCAAACATAACCACCAAAATGCTCTGAAAGTCTGAGAAAAATTTCCTAGAGATCTGAAATTCACAAAAGGAGTGGTTGGATTGCCTTAATTTAATTAAAACATTGGAGAGGGTAATAATTATATCTATAACATTCTAATTCTAAAATGCTACCCTACCCTTCTCTCGTTTAAACCACCCGAAGAAAGAAGGGACCAAACAAGCAAAAGCCAAATTGAAAATGCCAAAAATTCCACACACACACAAAGAATACTGACAGATTAACAACAAAAGAAGAGACACTCTGTTTTTCTCCCCTTTTTTAGTTATTTTTCTGAAAATTATATAGTAATATTATATATCATGATTTCGGACTGATATTTCAATAAACACTTTATTAGTATTACGAAAATATGATTTGAGTGAAACGATGGGTCAGTCTCACAGTGAAAGTAAAACATAAAACCAATGAAGACTTCTTTTTAGAAAAGTTAGAGACACAGCAAAGAAGAAGTCCTTTTTGTTGGGCATATCACGTTCATGGCCATGTCTCTTATCTTGTTGCCTTTTTCGGGATTCAATTATTTATTTTTTCCCCTTTTCGCATAATTTTAGAAAGATAAAAGACTATCTCTTTTTTAACACAAATTATTAACATACTAGAATTAAGCTCGCAACAAGCATCAAATGACTTAATGATTATGTCACGGTATTGTTTTGTAATAAAATCCGAATTCGAATCTAGTCACTCGCATAACAAGTATATTTTATTTTATTTATGAAATTTGAGCTACTGAATCAACCAATTGTGGTCTATAAATTAATGTAACAAAAAATTAAACTCGGACTATGCACGAAATTATATATTTACAAAGTTATTAAATTGAATAAATATAAATTTTGTACAATATCATATGTTTTAGTTTAGTATGGTATCATAACAATTATGGTTGTATATACTATTTATTTGGTTGAATTTGATTAATAAAATAATTAGTTGTGAAATTAATATATTATAATTACATAAATTATTGTCCTCTAAATAACAATATCCAAAAACATAGTGGTTTAATTAAATTCAATATATATATATATATATAATAAAATGACATTTAACTATCATAATTGATTTTATATATATCATGTATTATTTAGTTAAATTAAACAGTTTTATAGTTATATCATAAGTTTCAAACTATATTATACTAAAGATTAATTATGCACTTAACTTAATAAAAATATAAATTTCTTACATCAAACTATTTTTAAAATCTTATTTAATCCTAATCAATGAGAAAATTGCTTTAATATAGTTAATATATAGACTAACTAATTTTTTATTATAATTGGTGTTATGTTTTTTGTATTTTATGTATATATAAATAAAATATTATATTTACTCTATATACATTATATTTTGATGTTTGACCTGTAAAAAAATTCATGATAAAAAATATATTAATTCTTACCCGTTTTAGATTTGAATATAATTGATATATATATATATATATATATATATAATTTTATTATATAATTAATTTTATATAGGTTATTTGTCACATTAATTTATGGATCACAACAGGCCGTCCCCAGTAACTCAAACTCCATAAATAGAAGAAAGCGCACTCGCTATACGAGTGACCAGGTTCGAACCTTGGTCTGATAACATGGCAACATCGGTAACACAACCACTAGGTCATTTGATTATTTTTTATTTTATATTCGTTATAGAACATTTTCCTTGTTTTCGTTATAAATAAGGGTGGACATTTGGTTTATTCGATTTTTTCTTAACTGAACCGAATATAATTTTGGTTTTGTTCAGTTCGACACTCGGTTGGAAAAATTTAATTTTGGTTAAATATTGGTTATTTTTTATTTATTCGTTTAATTTTTGGTTGATACGGTTAATTTTATCAAATTCAGTTCGGTTCGGTTAATGTAGTAGAAAATAAAATTATTGCCGGTTGTTCGACGATTAAATCGCCGGTTGTTCGACGAGATTCCACCAGATGACGACCTGAGGAGAGGAGGATTTTCAGCAAGGAATACCTAAGCAGAGCACCTCGACAATAATCCAGGCAGACCACCAAGTTTCGAGGAGCAGATTCGCATCCAAGCCCAAATCAAGGAAATTAGCTCTCAAATGCATCATGCCGTAAGCTCGGCACCCGAACTTGATCGCGTCTTAAAAGAAGCAAAACGGACCCCGTTTAAGAGAAGAATCACGAATACGGTGATAAGGCACATCGAAAGGTTCAAAGTCCCGACGTACAACGGAAGGGAGGATCCACAGAAATACCTGACCGCCTTTACCATATCAACTGGATGAGCTAATTTCGTGGAAGGAGAAAGAGACGCTGGACTCTGCCAATCGTTCGTTGAAAATTTGAGTGTTGAAACACTTAGCTGGTTCTTTAACTTGACACGGAACTCTATCAGAAGTTTCCAACAGCTCTCCACAATCTTCATCAAACATTACTCGATGTTCATTACTAAGAAAACCATCTCTGCTAACCTATGGGGGTTGTCTCAGGAACCCAAGGAATTGCTCCAGACCTTTTTTGACATATTCAAAACTATAGCCTCCCATATTAACATCGATGACGAGTCGGCCATCACCGCACTGTGGAAGTCGCTATGGTATGACTCTCGTTTCAAGGACAAGCTAATGATAAAAAAACCTCAAACCCTTGAAGACGCGCTCCACTACGCAAGTCGGTTCATCGAAGTGGAAGAGGAGAGAGCTACCATGGTAAAAAGCATCTCAGCCAAAGGTCGGAAACGATGCTCTCAAAGCAAAGCACCGATCACCCCATCGAGCTGAACAACACTTCACACGAAATTACTTTCGCAAAAAAAACTAAGGGAATCAACACGGTGATTGCTGAGCAAGGAAAAAAAAGTGTCAAGGCCACCCCAACAAAAGGAAACGAGGAAGGCTAATGTGAATTTCACAAGAGAAAGGGGCATACCGCGGAAGAATGCATGCACCTCCAGAACGTCCTTCTAGGGAAATTCCAAAGCAGAGAAATCGTAGCCTAGCTGAATGGTAACTAAAGGAGAGGCTGAGGAAGGGACGCGGAAAATTAAACCACATGCAAGCCAAAACTAGATAGCTCATAGCCGATGACATGATTCCTCCGCAAGGCCAACACCATCGAAATGATTATGACAGCGAAGAAGAATATGTACGCAACAACGTGCTCCCCAATCCTCGGCAAAGAATTAATGTAATAATGGGGGGACTAACGCAATGCAGATATTCCGTCAAATCAATTAAAGAGTCGAGTCTGAGGGCCTTTATCGCAATAAAATTCACACCAAATGCCATCCTCACAACACACTCAACCAGGCCATTGCGATTTATCGATAGCGACACTGACAGGCTAAGAACTCCCCATAACAATTATCTAGTTATCAAGCTCATCATCGCAAACTCGAAAGGGTCATGAATCTTCATCGACATCGGTAGCTCGGTAGACATCATTTTCAAAGACACGTTAACTAAGATGGAAAGCGACGATAGCGTCATCAAGACCACGATTCACCCCCTCACAAGCTTTAGCGAAGAAACAGTTTACACCATTGGCACAATCCGACTCCCAGTCTAGGCAGGATCTCAGACCAAACTCACCTAGTTCATGGTAATTGACAAGCACCCGACCTTCAATGCAATAATGGGAACCCTTTGGTTATATGACATGAAAGCAGCCGTGTCTACCTACCATTAGTGCATCAAATTTCTGACCGCTACCAGAACCCATGTTATCAGGGGAAATCAAAGAGCCGCCCGAACGTGCTTCCTCACCGAATATAAGTAACGGGAAAAAACATCTTATATCAACTACAACACCTAGGGGGCGCTGAAACTAGAACGTCAGACATCATCACACCCTAGATGTGAGCCGATTGATCAAGTCAAAATCGACGAAGAAAAACCAGACAGGAAGGTAGGCTCAGAAGCAATTTGGACATCGAGCTACACGAACAACTCATCGTCTTCTTGAATAACAACACTTCGACATTCGCATGGTCAATGGATGACATGAAAGAAATAAATCATGCGATTAACTATCAAAAAATGAATGTAGACCCTACTTTCAAGCCTATAAAGCAAAAATGAAGAAAATTAGGCCCTGAGCGCTCTCAGGCAGTGAATGACGAGGTCGATCAACTCTTAAAAGAAGGTTCTATCTCCGAGGTCAAATACCCAGAATGGTTAGCAAATCTCGTAGTCATGAAGAAGAAAAATGGGAAATGGCAAGTATGCATCAACTTCATCGACCTTAATAAAGCCTGCCCAAAGGATTTTTCCCATTGCTGCACATCGACCGCCTCGTGGAAGCAACCGCCAGAAACAAACTACTCTCTTTCATAGAAATATTTTTGGGATACAACCAGATAATAATGCACCCCAAAGATAGGGAAAAGAAATCGTTCATTAGAGATCACAGCACATATTGCGACAAAGTCATACCGTTCAGACTCAAAAATGCAAGGGCGACCTACCCACGGTTGGTGAACTGCATATTTGCAAGTCACATCAGTCATGCAATGGAAGTCTATATAGACGATATGCTTGTCAAATCCCTCATCGCCAATGACCACATCCAACATCTACAAGACTGTTTCAGCATACTCAATCACTATAGTATAAAGCTCAATCCGTCCAAATGTACCTTCAGAGTCACGTCGGGTGAATTCCTCGATTATGTGGTCACCAAGCGACGCATCAAAGCAAACCCAAAGAAATAACGGCTCTTACCGACCTACCTTCTCGTAAAAATCCTAAGGAAGTTCAATGTCTCACCGGTTGCATCACCGCACTCAATCGATTCATCTCTCGCTCCACCGATCGGTGTCTCACCTTCTATCAATTACTAAAAGGGAACAGAAGATTCGAACGGGATATTGAATGCTAAAAATCATTTCAGCAGCTGAAGCAGTACCTCTCGCAACCCCCTGTCTTAGCAAAAACCAACGAAGGATAAATACTTTTTCTCTACATTTTGGTATCCGCGTTCGCGGTAAGTGGCGTTCTCTTCAAGGAAGATCGCATCAAGCAGCGCCCGATATTCTACGTCAGTAAAACCTTGACAAGGGAAAAACTTAAATACCTGATCATGGAGAAACTCATGTTCGTAGTTGTCACCACTATGTGGAAACTGCGCCCATACTTTCTATCTCATCCCATCGTCGTACTGACGACCTACCTAATTCGCACGGAAATACAGTATGACATAGAGTATCACCAACGCGTTAGCTGCAATCACATCAGGATCAATGGAGCAAAGACAAATTCCCATCAAAGTAATTGAGCAGCCAAGCATACACCCTGACGTCGTTGCAACGGTCAGCGTTGATCAGGCCGCAGACATGGACATTAATGGGGTCACTACCAATGACTGGCAAACCAAAATCCTCAACTACCTGCTCACATGTGTCATTCCAAATGATAGATGGCAAGCATGTCGCCTCAAGGCACGAAGTGAAAATTACACCATAGTCGACCAAGCCTTATATCAAAAAAGCGCGCACGATATACTCCTGACCTATGTCAACAAAGACAAAGCCACAAGGATCATGGCCGAAACTCATAAAGGCGATGGCGGTAATCACTCTGGTGGATGTTCTTTTACTCTACGGATAAGACGACATGGACACTATTGGCCAACTATGACCATTGATTGCCACGACTACTCCCAACACTATGAACAGTGCCAACAACATGCGCCACTCAACCACGTACCTACTGAAATGGTCATACCGGCAGTAACCATGTACCTATTCATGTATTGGGGGATGGACGTCTTTAGACTTTTCCCTGAATCAAGGAAAAAAGTATCTACTCGTCATGACCGACTATTTCACCAAATGGGTCGAGGCTGAAGCTTACTCCGAGATACCAGCCTACGAGGTTTGAAGCATTGTCTGGAAGAACATCATTTGCCGACACAGATTGCCGTATGAAATCCTCACAGAAAACGGCACCAAATTTTCCTCAAACGTGTTCTTCAACTTCTGTCAACTATGGAAGATAAATCTAAATCAAGCTACTCCTCACTACCCCTAGAAAAATAGCCAATCTGAAGCCATGAACAAAACAATCTTGGACGGTCTAAAAATCGTCTCAAAAAGAAAAAGGGACTCTAGGCAGATGAGCTCGACGACATACTTTGGTCAAATCGGACCGCTCCTCGACAATTAACATATTGCATTCCTTTCTCCCCGTCTCCATAGGATTGGAGCTCTTGTTCCAGTCGAGTTCAACATAAACATGATTCGTCGGGTCATCATGTCCAGCGAAGTAAATCTCAATAACGAACTCTTGGAACATCGCCTCGATGATCTTAAAGAAGAACGCGACAAAGCCCTACTACGAATACATAATTACCAGTCAGTCGAAACTTGGTATTATAACAAGAACGTCAAAACATGGCGATTCATCAAACGAGACCTAGTTCTAGGCGAAACATTTGCAATACTTCTTAACATAAGGCAGGGAAAATCGGGGCAAGATGGTAAGGCCCTTACCTGGTGTCCCGAGTCGTCAAAGATGGGGTCTATGAACTCATGACTATGGCAAAAAAACCAACTCCTCACTCATGGAACGCCAGTAACTACGGATGGCTTGATCCCAACATATGGGTACGTTGGAAGCCTCAACGAGGTTCAGACTTAAGGAACCAAATACTCTTCAAACAATATTCTGAGTACACACGTCCTCATCATCGCCATTCCCCCAAAACCAATATCAAAAACAATTAAACTAAAATCTCCTAAACTTGTAACTCATATCATGGAATAAACTCGTCAAAATTGATCGGAGTTCCATATGTATAATCATCGTTACCCATGAATGCACTTATTTCCACGCGAATTATAATAAAAAATAAATTGCAACTCACAAAATATGCCAAACTGTCAGATTTATATTTAAAAAAAAAGTTCTTACAAGGTCATGTCTGATCTCCTCCCCTGCAGGGGGACAGTTCTCCAAAGATTCAAAAAAGGGAGGGGGGGGGAAACATATATAAGAGAAAACAAACAAAGGAACAAGGAGAGAAGGAGACGTCACTCATCTACAATGATTGTCCTCTCAACAGCCTCTTCGGTGGCAGCATCACCTCCTCCACCAGCTACCTCGGTTGATATTCCGATGGGAAGAGCAGCATCGTCCTGCCCAACTCCACTTGTTCCTTACCACCGGATCCCGCGCCAACCTCCGCAACCGACATCTTAAGACCATCAACTGCTACCGGGGTCATCACGTCGACATTCAACCCAACTTCGTTCAAAGGAGGAGATATCCAGAGATCTTCCTTGCTCAACCATCGATGTTCTTGTTGCAATACAATGGCTCATATATGGCTATATCCGCTTGCGCCTTCACCATGAAACTATTTAAAGCCTCCTCTCCGCCTTCCCGGATCACATTAATAAAGTCAATCGAAGCTCGAATCTGGCTGTACATCGTAGCGTTGAACTCTGCCTCCTCTTATGAAATGACGTGAGCCCGGATCTTCACAAGCATCGCTTCAAACTTGGCCACCATTTCTTCTTTGGCCTTTGTAGCAGCTTCACGCTTATTTTGATGTCGCTTCGCTTGATCCTTGTAAAATTTCTCCGTTTTTTCCTTGGACTCTCGTGAGCTCGAACTTTAGAACATCGATCTCCTACTTTGAATCTTCAGCGCGCTCTACGCTCTGTTTCTTCAACCTTCCAACCTCTTCCTCCAAGGCCTTGATTTTTCTCATGTCATCTCGGGACTCTTCCCTTGATGCATCAATCAACTTACTGAGCTAGTAGAGCTCGGCCATCCTCTGCATTTTCTTGTCTAACTAGTCCCTCAAAGCACGTGTATGATTCTCGTATGAATTACACTGAAGACCATACACGTTCGCCAAGCGATTAAAGGAAAAGAACTGCAAACCAAATGATGTTAGTTACCCAAAAAAACCGATAAGTGAATGGTCTTAGAGGGTTAACCGACCTTGATGATCTCCTGGGAGGTTGTCTTATATGGGAACCAAAATTTCCAATGTCAATTTCCGTTAGTTACGAAAAATCAGAGAGAATTCTAACTTTCTAGAGATCCCGAATTTATGTGAGTCAAATACGAACAAGATCAGAGTACGAAAATAAATACTAAAGTACGATTATTAAAGATTGCGAAAGAGAACAAAGTAGAAGTCTTATTCCAAATTCATAAGAGCATTTCAACAGGTGGTATGAGTTCCGTGAGCTGTTGGTGAGTTCCATAGTACGAAAATCGTAAGACTAGTAACCTAGTTGAGTCGCAGCTCGCTAATAAAATTGGAAAATAGCCCTAATGTTCTAAGTATTTTGGTGTGAAGAATTGAATGTGTATGTGCCCGTTATCTTAGTCTCCCTTATATAAACTTCAAGATTGCTCCATCTTCCTTTTTTCTTCTTCCGTTCTTTGCGAAAATATTCATTTTCCGGTTTGTTCTTCTGCGGAAATCATCATTTTATGGATTTCTTTCATTTCTTCTCAGCTTGTAGGAAAAGTTTCGACCGCTATTGTGTGTAGGCTCGATTCTCGGCTAGAGTTGTAAGTGAGCCATTATCGTATTTGAGGCCTCGCTGGGCCATTTTACAGTTTAAGCGATTTTTATGGTTCTTATCGGAGAACCGAGCTTCGGTACGATGGTATGATCAAGACTTTGCGGAAAGATTATATCGATTGTATGAGTGAGATAACGTTCAAGTTATTCGTTTATCATTTTATACGATCGGTAAATACGAGTGCTTTCTTAGGGCCATTCCGAAAATGATGATTTTAATCGTACAATCGAGATGGTCTTGGAGTTTTGGCAAACCATTATCATTTTGCACAATTAATTCCATGCGATAAGATTTCGTGATTCTTCCGTAAATCGCAAGAAATAATCGTATAACTAAGGTGATGTTGGTGTTTGGAATGACTGGAACCATTTATATGATTATTTTGGGACTTATGAAAATTTTATGATTTGAGTTGCAGGATTCTAATGGAAGCAAGGAATGATATGAAATGAGAGACGAGATGTCTGTGAGACGATCAGCTCGCCAACTGGCGAGCTAAGCAGATGTTGAGTGCAGCTCTCCGATTAGCGAGTTGGAAGTTGGTCGTTCAACGTATATGTTTTCGTTTTGTCTGTTAATAGCATTCAGAAGTAGAATGTTTCTCTGAAAGCTTTGATATACTTGCTATCGTCACGATATGCATCCATCGAAGTTTTACGTATTCCTTGAACGCCGATTTCGAGTACACTTGCTCAGATATCGTTGTCGGATGTAAACGAATTATCTTGCCTTCTTAAAACCTTAGTGATAGGAAAACCCGGTGGGACAAAACCTTCTCGATTAAGAACAAAAGAGTACATAGATAACTGTTTAACTATTTATCAATTTTTATTCGTTTTGTCCGGGGCGTATGTTCCATTAACAGGGATTAGTACACTTTAATGTTTGCACAGGCGATTGTGAGTCATTAATTTTGTCGTAAGCGTTTTTGACCCCATCATCTTATACAAAAAGCAAAGTTCATGCCTGATGGAGCAAGAGGAGGACGAAATGAGCCCTTTAATTGGCCCAAGAAATCTGTGGAAGCATCCATGTCCGCCAAAAAGGTATATGCGTCTAGATGAGAGACATTCATAGCGACCGGCCTAACACAAGGACCAGGATCAAAAGATTGAGGAAGCTCAATAGACGTCGTAGAAGTAACCACATCTCAGTAACGATTAGAGCTGAAGTAGTCAAATCAATAACCGATTCAGTGTTGGTCGCCGTTGGCAACTCCGTTGATGCACCTTAAGAGGACGGTTTCTCAAGAGCAAGCTAGAATCCGACATCTTCCTCTTCTTTTCAACAAATATTTGGATCCCCTTGCCTTTGTCTTTCGCAGACGGGACCCGTGGTGTAGAGGGGGAAGGTGAATATCTTTGAGAGGCATTGTGCCTATTGGCCGCGTCACCTGACGATGGCTGGGTCGTAGTTGTATCAACTCTACTCGCCGACGTCCGTTTCTTGGAGCGTCGAGTGGTGTTTTCTTCCTGTGGTGGTTGGGTCGTAGTCACGTCAAACCTGCTTGACGACGTCCTCTGCTCGGGATGTCGAGTGGGGCTTTCAGCCAACGAAAGTGTAGCTTGCTTTAGCTCGGACGTGTAGTCCACCATCTTCCTCGGTCAAATGATGTTGCGCCTCATCGTTTCTGCTTTCCAGTTTACACAGGAAGAATGAAGGTCCCACGGGGCTGCTGCTACCTTTGATCTTATTTTGTGAACCTTCACTGGAGTAAAGTCTGCCCAAAAAATCACCTTAATCTCTGTATAATGCCTCAGGTTCTTGGCTGAGCTATGAGAAGTATTTGTGATAGGAATGACCGGATCTGCAGATAAAACAAAATATGTTAGAGGGACATCGTTTGCAAAAAAGGGGGCTATCCTTAACACTGTACCCATGCTTCGGGACCAGTGCGACAATGGGGAGCGATGCAGTTTGGAGACGGATTGGAGATTGGCTTTCACAAAGAGAATTGATCTTTCCAATTATTAATCTTGCTTGGAGGCTCGATAATAGTTTTTATTTAGGGACCGTGCGAATATAATAAAAGCCAATGTGAAAGCTAACTCCTTAGATAGTCTTGTTCAGAATATCGAACATCAAAACCGACTCAAAGGTGTCGACGTCAAGTGTCAAATCTATCTCGACAGCTCGTGTAAGGGCGATGACCATGCTTCGAACCCCACCAGGTGTCAGTTGGGACAAAGTGATTCCACAACGCACGTAGTACGCCACCAGGAGTTTGGGAAGGGAAAACCAGAGCCGCGTATGATCTAAATACTCCTCGAAAATGGAAAATAACCAAGCGCCGCGGCCCATGGATGCTCCGTTGGCGATGAAACCTTGAACTCAACGATTCCCTGGAGTCGCATCCGTGAATGAAGCGTCACCATGCTTTCGTTTTTCGAATTTGTTGGTCCAACCCTCGATACACCATCGTCATGGTCCATTACAAGACCCGATCTATGTTTCTAGCGACTTGAAGAGGACGATGGCCCGACCTGAGTAGTCATGTCCGCTGGAACCAAGGCTCTCGTCTCACTTTCAGCGATGAGGGGAACATCACAAGTGCTCATTCCGTTAGTAGCGGTGGTCATTGGAGTGTCAGAAGCCATCGTCGAATCAAGAAAATTTCACAAATTTAACAAAGAAGGGGAAAAAATCAGAGAAAATGGAATATGTGAATTTTACCTTTGCAAAACGAAAGTAAAATCTCTGGGAAATTTGGAGTAATTAAAGATAA
Organism: Iberis pinnata; assembly: GCA_900406425.1. NCBI lineage: Eukaryota > Viridiplantae > Streptophyta > Magnoliopsida > Brassicales > Brassicaceae > Iberis > Iberis pinnata. Next base: position 2,093 of record OVBE01005368.1, on the reverse strand, counting down.
GGAACCACAAAACCCAAAAGTCTCCATGATTAAATCTACGATGTAGGAGTACGCGTGGTTGGACCCATACGTGACAGGTCACTTCATTTTCTCGAAATTTGAAAAGGTTTTCTTGAACACTGCGAATGACGAATACCTGTTTGAATTCATAAAATCAAATGCAACGGTTCATCTTGTGTACCGAGCTCTGAACCGAGCTTCACTACACTTGGGGGAGGGACATATTGTCGATACCGGGTTTGACACCCCGATCAAGGGCCCGATTTCAGGACTTAACCCGATAAATTTTACCTCAAGTATGATGACGTATTCATGGGCCTCAAGCCGAGCTCATTAATATGGGCCCGCACAGCCCAAGACGGAATTCACCTCGACATGAGGCGGCAAATTGTAAATTAGGAAAATATTGTTAAAAGAATATTTCCAAGTATTTAAGAGAACTATTATGTAAAGAGATTATGCCTAAATTTCCTATCATACATCTATAAATAGGGGATCTTAAGGTTAAATCAAGATTCATTCAATAACACACACACACAAGAAAATTCTATAAACTAAATTCATTATTCCATTTTATCGTGTTGAACTCTTGATTCAACAACGATGTACATAAACTGTATCATGATCAAAATTGTGAAATATGTTAACACTGTGTACACAGAATGCATAATCTTTTCTTGATACAATGTATACCAGAATCTATACGGGTGTACCAGTGTACACAAGCGCCATGTACACATACTTCAAGCATTGTGTACACATAATTCATATATCGGGTACACTAGCATAGTGTACACATATTTCAAGCATAATATACAATTATTCGATACTATATATTAAAAAACAAATTAAAGATCAAATTCTTCATAATCGACCTCGTTGTCACCTTCATCTACGCCATAAAATGATGATCAATTGTCGGTTTATAAAGCGCATTAGATAATTTATGGATTATGAGTACAATTTGAATGTGTCCATCGAAACATTATTATGTAAACCGGATAATTAGTATCGTGTATACAAACGTCGTGTACATTAACAATATGTACATCATTTGAAAAATGTGTCCATCAATAATATAATTGCATACCATTTTTTATTTTGTATATTATTTTCTTTTATGTTTCATATTGTTGTAATTATATATTAATAATAAATATTATTTTTATTATTAATATAATTGTGGGTATTGAAATAATTATTGTTTGGACAACATTAACAAAACAGTGTTTAAGATTTTAAAAGAATGATTTCATCGAAGGATTATAGAAAAATATAGAGAAAAAATTGGTCTAAATAAAACGAGGATATATATTAATAGTGTACTCAAAATCATGAAATTTTGTAGAGTTTCTAATTTTTTTAAAAAAATATATACTATTACTAATTAATTTTAAATTTTAAGGATAAAAAATAAAAATATGTATAACTATTTTGAATGTGACACATGTCGAAAACGCATGATATAATATATGAAAATTTTTGCTTTCATACAAAAAGTGTATATTGAAGCATAATGTCTCCATATTGTAATTATTTTGTAAAAATGCACTAAAATGTAAATTATTCTTTTATAATCTGTTGTTTAAAAAATGTCTTCAGAGTTTAGATTGGAAATATTGTCCCATAAGTATTTGGGTAGGTGGACTCACTAACTAATCCCTCTCCTAATTTCTACTTAAACCATTATTATGTTAATCCACTGTCTTTCTCATCAAATTTTTGAATATTGATTAATGTCTTGTTTCTTGCTCACATATAAACGATTTATCTGGTGAAGAAATATGACTATTTTTTATATAAATGTTTTATCATATTAATTTAAAATATATTTCTTTTACAACAAATCNTACCAATTGAAGAAATCGAAAATTTAGGTTTAGGGTTTGATTAAAGAACTCTCTTCTTTATTAACTTAAGAAAATCTCTCAAAACTTAAGTCTCAAAATCCCATAGAGAATATCACACTTTGATAATCCTCTTTTTATAATAACCAAGAAAATCCTAATCTAACAATAAAAAGGATTTACATATTTTTAGATAACTCCTAAAAATATGCATATATTTAGATATCTCCTAAATATATTCTTGGT
>OVBE01005367.1:190-21871 GCA_900406425.1 Iberis pinnata | reverse complement strand
TATATATATATATATATGAATATAAAAGAAACCTTAACATGAAATATTTAATATTCCAATATATAAATTATTTATTTATTTATTATTTTTAAGTTTTAATTATAAATTATGGTATCAATGGTTACCCATGACTTGAATCAATCCATTAAACTCATGAACCTATTGAGTTCAATCCATAAAACTCATTTATTTATATGGGTTATAAAACTTAACCTGAACCCACTAAAATTATGGGTTGGCTAGGTCGATCCATGGGTATTAACTCATTTTGACACCTCTATGGTCGAGTAAATGATCTAAGATTAGAGCAAAGACATAATTTGGTTATCCACTGTCGCGAACCTAAAAATATTTTTTACCGGGTGCAGAAGGCCTTACGAAAAAATCATATAAAAAGTTTTGAGCAATAGTATTAAAAGTAAAAAAAAAACCTATTAGCCAAGTGGTAGTGGTCTAGTGGGTTTCACTTAAAGAAAAATTGCCTAGTTGGTTGAGGTGGAATTAGTAAGTCATTGTTCTTGATCACTTAAAGACGGTGACACACTTTAGGCTCATTAGAAAATCCGATGAGTGGATTATTCGATTGTTACATTCACCATGGAAAGAAATTAAAGTATCGATCTTCAACTCTTATATTTTATTTAAGAAAACTATTTAAAACAAAAAAATGAAACAAATGTTACAAAATAAAAAATTCTAAAGATAAATTTTAACTTATAAATCCTGGAAAAAAACTTAATAAATTTTGAGTTATAAGTAGAGATGAAAGAAAAACAAATTTCTTTCACATTTATAATTGTTAGCTTTTAAATCATCTACCATTTATAATTGGTAGATAATAACCTGATTAGCTACCTGCCATAATCTTCACTCTCTCATATGTCACGTTCAAACAATTTACCCAAACCAATATATGGTTTTTTTTATCTTTGGACAATAGATGATAGGTTGTCTTTACCGAAAAAAGACCATCAACACTCTTCGACCATGAGAGACAGTCATTAACCTGCAAAAAATTGTTAAGTACCATCGAACATAGTCATAGCCTTACATCATTAGGGATAAAATCTCTTATCATCTGCAAGTTCCAACCTTCTTCATCACTCCAAAAATCACGTAGGCAATGTGACTCCCAATGTGGTGGAATATGTGGAATATCTCGTAATGCAAATGATTTTAATTGCACATCCAGTAGCCAATTATCTAACTAGAATTTGGTTGTATTGCCATTTCCAAGTGTCTACTTTATTCCCTTCATAAGGACCTCACGTACACCCAAAGCAATCCCACGCCAAACCGCAAAAGAGTTGGCTTGAATCTGCTGCCATTTTATATCATGCAAAGATTTGATATTGTATTTCTTCCACAAAACGTGTATCCACAACTCCGAGTCACCTGTCAAGTATCTCCATTCAAGTTTAAATATAAGTGCGAGATTCATTTATTCCACCGAACAGACACCAAATCCTCCTTCAGATTTTTTTCTTACATACTCGTGGCCAAGAGATTAAATGAATTCGCTTTTTCTCGCTCGTACTTCCCCAAATAAAATCCTACACCACACCACCTAAACGATTCAAAACTCCAATAGGTAACATAATAGAGCTCATTCCACGAATTAGAATTACAGAAAAAACCATTTTGGCTAGAGTTATCCTACTCGCCAAGCTTAAAGTACGGTTCTTCCACCTTGCTAGTCTGCTAGTCTTCTATATGCACGAGCTAACATATCACCAAAGGTATCCTTATTGATACGCTTGTGAAAGATTGGCATCCCTAAATAATTTCCCAGGTCTCTGTAATGTTTATAACACTCTCCTCGCTGATCCTCTGCTCCAAGTCTCGGGAAACATTAGACGAGAAGAAAATCTTTGATTTTTCTAAACTCACTTTCTGCCCAGAAGCTTGGCAAAAAATCATCAATACTCTCCGAATTACCCTCATTTTCTGCACTGATGTTTCTGCAAATATTATTAAGTCATCAGCAAAGCAAATATGAGATAAACAGGGTCCTCCCCAAGACAACCTAATCGGTTTCCAAGCTCCTTGCCCAACTTCAACCTTGGTCATTTGACAAAGTTTTTCCATACACAATACAAAAAGATATGGAGATAACGGGTGACCTTGGCTTAAATCCCTAGATGGTTTAAAATCTGTAGTCTTCTCCCCATTCCACAAAACACACATATTAGGATCAGAAACGCAACTCATAATCCAACTCCGCCATTTATCACTCAAACCCGAAGATTTAATAGTCACAGCCAAGAAATCCCAGCTAACCCGATCATATGTCTTCTCTAATTCCAACTTCAACATCATCCATCCCTTCTGCCCCTTCTTCCTCCGCATATAATGTATTGTTTCATGTACAATAACAATGTTGTCAATTCCCAAACGTACCTTCCCTATTACACTCTTCATCCTATTCACCATCATCTTAGTAATCACCTTAAATAGGACAATATAGAGACTTAGTATAAGCCTCATTTACGATCACAACATCGTTTGTACCAGGGTATAATTCACCAATTATGAAAAACTGTAAAAAAAAGTTTGTAAATGATGCTTATACTATTTCCTAGTTACTTTGATAGAAGAGTGGTTGAAAACCATCAGGTCGTGGAGCTTTAAGAGTACTCATACTCTTCAGAGCCAAATACACCTCATCACCAGTAAAATTCATATCCAGTGCCCTATTCTCAAAATCAAGCAAACATGTGAAAACACCATTTAAAGTCGTAGTTGGTAGGTTGCCTAGTTCATATGGAGCATATAGTTTCTTATAAAAACCTATTACCATTCTTTCTAAGTCTGTCGCATCCTTCACCCATCTTCGATCATCATCCCTAAGAATTTCATTAGTGTTATGGTGCCTACGAACTATTGTAGACATATGGAAGAAGCTAGTATTTCTATCTCCAAAGCTAGCCACTTCTCTCTGGATTTTTGAAGCCATAACATCTCCTCTTGCTTTAAAGCTCTTTCTAACTCTTTTATGAGTATAGCTTCTTTATTCAATAATTCATCCGTGCAACAGTCTTCAATGAGTCCTTGGACAGAATGCAGCTCTGAAAACAAGCTCTCCTTCTTCTCAGCCACGTCTCCAAACACATATTTATTCCAGATTTTCAGTTTATCACTTAAGAAAGTTAGAGCTTCTCGGATAGGAATAGAGGAATTCCAATTCGACTCAAGAAACTTCTTAAATCCCACATTCTTCATCCACATAACTTCGAATATAAAAGGTCTCCGTCTATGATTCATCCTTCGAATTGGTTGTAAGTGCAATAGTAAGGGTGAGTGGTCAAATGAGAGGAAGGAGAGGTGAGAAACCACCGCTTCCGGCCAAGTTAGCCTAGCTCGCATACAACACAATACTCTATCTAACTTCTTGACAATGAAGGTGGCATCAGTATTTCCTCTCTTCTACATAAACTGACCCCCTTGAAACCTCATATCTACCAACGCCCTTTTATTGATCGACCTTCCAAACTCCAGAGAATCATTCGATAAACGTTCATTCCTCCCAATTCTTTCCTCTAACTTAATAATGGTATTAAATTCCCCACCTCAAATAATTGGAGCAGTAATACCTGACACTTCTGCAGTTAACTCTTCCCATAATCCATTTTTTCTACTCACCGATGGAGCTGCATGAACAACTATTAAGTGAAACCATTCCCCATCTCTAGTAATTTAAATAAACCAGCTCCACTGTGCCTGTGTTATCTCTCCACAACAACCAAAATCCTCCACTTTTTCCTTGAGCATCTACACAAAAAGAATTTTCAAACCCAAGATTCATGTATATTCTTTTTTCCCTTTTCCTCCAGCATGTATTTCAAAAATTGCCACCATATCTACTTTGAATTTCTTCAATAAATATCTAATAGACCGCCTGAAGTTAGGTTTATTTTTCTTCCATTAATTCCAAAACATGCAGCCTGACATTGGATAAAATATGGGTATAAGAAAAACCGGGGTAAATCGTTACACACTACCAACTTCCTTATCAGCTCCTACGAGTCCACCCTTCAAACTTTCATCTGAAAAGTTACTAGTAGCTTGAGACCCCACAAGACTATCAATAATATTGTCACACTTTTCACCTAGTGGTTGGCGAACACTAGTAGTTTCGCGTACAACTACAAAAACTGTTTCTGCAATTCGTAAGCTCTTAGAATCGAATTTCTGCCACTTCCCAGTTTGATTCCCATCTTTATCACTTCTCACCGGACCATAAACCAAGCCTCTCGATGGTCTATTCGATTTCTTAATTTTTTCTTTGTTCTGTGACTTATGCCTTCTTTCAAACCAGCCTCTACACCATAACGAGCTTGCCTCTTTTTCGTTTCACCCTTCTGTGGAATTGCTAAATGTCCCACTTCATTCACGACTACACTACCCCCCCCCCTATCAAGCTTCCTTGCGCTCCAAAATTCTCCTTGTTTCCATCATTCAACATGTCTGTAACTAGATTTTTCTGGTGAGTTTTTGGTTCTACCAAACCACTATTCTCCAAGGCATCTCTAGTAATTAATTCATTATTAACACCACCAATCACTTAGTTACACTCCTCCAATAGATCAGGTACTTCAATATTATCCATTTTTAAATCCTCACATAGCCTACCAAACGCATTTGATACCTCTACCTCACGCCCCTCCTGCACCACTATCATGATTCCCGTCACCGCCGAACTACCAGCTATCCCTTTGCCATTTTTTGAGCCATTTGTCACCTTACAGCAACCATCTGTATCCATGAACATCAGATTTTGCTTCCCCATAGATTCTGATTGTCCAGCCAACCATTTACTACATGTCACCACCTTGGAGTACTTATGCGCTAGATGACCATACAAATCACAAACTAAGCATATTTGATTCAGTCCCTCATACGATGCGGAGTACCTCTCTCCATTGATTAACATTGAACCCTTCATTGGTTTCCTAAGGTTTACTTCAACACAAACATGCGCAAACCTCGACCTTTCAAATCTCAAAGTCGTAGGATCAACCTTAACTAGATTCCCTAATCATTTGGCTATGCCCATGAGAATTTTGGGGTGATACAAATTCACCGGCAAATTAGCTAAATGAACCCATACTGGCGTGGTAATGATATCATTTACCAAAGGGTCAAACTTCGCCAACCAAGTCTGAATCAACATGTAGTTGCCGAAGACTTTCCATGGGCCACCAGTGAGTACTCTTGAATAATCATCTACAGACATGACTAAGAACAGACCTTGTGGTAGATCTATCATGCAAAACCCCTCTCTTGGTCTCCATATTTCCCGAAGTTTTCTGTTCAAACCATGAAGAGCAACGCTATAACCTAACACTTTGATGAAACAACGATTTTTCCAAAGGTCATTCATGGTTTGAATCACATCATCTCCAATAGTCACCACAGGTTCTCCATCCTCACCGTCGGGAAAATCCAGTCTCATACACGCCTCCACAAATTCCTCTGCCACGAATTAAACCGGATCCGACATTCCTCTTTCCTTCGAAACCTTAACTCTTTCTGTCCAAGACAATCTACCTCCATTGAAGCTTCCGGTGGTCTCCCAGCATCTATCATGTTAACATCTTCCTTTCTTATCGAAGAGATTCCACCGGTAATTGATTCCCCTTTTTCGCCTAAGACCTCGGCCCTACTCACCATTACAGTTCGTTTTTACGTGTAGCTAGTTTACAAATTATTTGTAAAGAAACTATTAAAACCTAATTAAGAAATTATTAAGCAGTCTTCGTCTCTGTTAGTCGCACGCATCCTTGTCATTTTCTCCATCTGTTTTATTCTCTCTCCCTCTTTTCACTTGTTTTTAATTTTTAATTTTATTATATTTTAATCACTTCTAGCTTATTATATATATATATATATATATATACATATATTACTTTTTAATATTTTAGTTCATACGTGAATCGTCTTTCATCTTCATATTGTATTTTGTTAAAACATTGCTTTAATTATTTGTTTAAGTGTTCTTTCAATAGTTGTTTTTAAGTATATAACAGGATATTATTTAAAATGTCTAATAAAGAGATTGATCATGCACATAAGTATGGGAAGCGACAACCTAATAGCAAAGATAACTGGATATGTACTTTTTGTGATAGACTTACAACCGATGGAGTTTAACGCTTAAAATAACACCTTGTTGGAGGTTTTACAGCCGTAAAAAATGTGATCGATGTCCAAAACATGTGAAGGAGGAAACTTGAGCTTTTATGATTAAAAAGGCGGAAGATAAAGCTACTAAAAATATCGTACAACCCGTTCATCAACCTGATGATTATGATGTTGAACAAAATGTTGAAAGAAGTAACCATCAAAATCAATCTAAAAGACCTAGAAACAAAGGTCCATTGGATAAGTATGTTATTCCCACACCTTTAGATGTTCTTCAAGAAAGGAAGAAAAAAAATCATGTTTGTGAAGCTTATGATAAAGAATAAAAGCAAAAAGCATGTTCAGTTTTGGCTAAGTGGTTTTATGATGCTAGTATTCCTTTTAATGCAGTTACCTATGATAGTTTTGAGGAAGCACTTGAGTTGGTTGGTCAATATGGTAGCGGATTTAAGCCACCGAGTATGCATGAGCTTAGAAATCCTCTTCTACAGAAAGAAGTCAATGAGGTTCAAAATCAGATGATGGAACACAAGAAAGAATGGTCATCTAAAGGTTGTTCCATTATGTCTGATGGTTGGCATGATTCTGTTGCCCATAAGGACATTGTTAACTTCCTTGTTAACTCTCCAAAGGGTCCTTTTTCATCAAATTTGTGGATGTTTCTGAAGCGATGAAAGATGAAAAATTGTTATTCAATATGCTGGATAATATAGTTGAAGAAGTTGGGGAATCAAATGTTGTCCAAGTGATAACGAATAATGCTTCGAACAGATGCTTCAAGCATCTAATTTACGAATTTTCTGTTTTAGTATAGTTATGTCAGAAGATATGGTGAAAGATGGATATGAAGATATAATGAATGTTGATATATCTTCAGTAGCTATTGAGATGATGCAAATCAAATATGCTTATGTTCCTCAAATCAAATGTACATTATCACATCTCCAATTTTACATTGTTCTTGCTTTTAGATATGTTAAGCTTATAATCATCTTCTTGGTTTTAACCAATCAGATAAGCAAATTGAAGTTAGAGATATGAATTACTTTGCTGATGATTCCTTTGAACTTGTTATTGATAAAGGTATGTTGTGTGATCTTACTTTTTTATCCTCTGTTTTTTTCTTTGGTTGATCTTGCTAGATTTTGAGTTTTGGTGTTGTTTTTACAAGAACACTTGAATCATTAATGGTTTAGGAATTATCTTGAATCTCATTTTTGGTCTTCTTCCTCTAACATGATGATGGTGGTAGATGTCTAACTATAAGTAATGTTGAATCAAGAAGTGGTTGAGGTGTTTAAAAGCACCTAAGAAACCACAAGCATATAAAATTATGCAATGCTCACTTCAAATCCACAAAACTTTGGATCATTGTGACTACGAATTTTCATGTCTTACGATTATTATATGAATTAGTTGTGTCAACTGATGTGTATAAATTGGCTTTATGTTTGAAAATTTCTACATATCCTAATAAGTCAATTACATGATCATTAGATGATGGCTCATGGATCGGGCAGGCTAACCAGGTGTACATTCTTTCTCAAATGCTGATTGTAATTTTTTACTTTTGCTTTCTTCACGCCTATGTTTATGTTGTTAAAAATTTTGCACTAAAATTTCAATTACAATCTAAAAAGAGATTTTTGGATTGATTATGTTCAAGTTGAATAAAGAGTCTATACACTAATTTAAGCAGTATTGTTTCCTATGACAACAACTCACCTACAAACCATTTTTTCCTAAGATTTCAGGATAAGTTACGTGTTTCTCCTCAATTTTTGAGGTACATTTGGTATCAACTTTGATTTTTATGATAATCTTATTTAATTCCAAATTTATGTAGGTTATGATGTGCTTTTAGATGATCATGTAATTGACTTATTTATTGTCTAATTATTTTAGTGCACAATTTGGCAATAGACTCAAGTAATCAAATTCAACTTTGAGCTCTTTTAGGTTATTTTTAGATATCCAATTTACAAGCTGGAATCCTAAAACACTTGGAGGTGAAGAAGCTCTTTCAAACGTTACAAAGGAGAAGACCATTGCAGCACAAATTGTTTAATGAAAGTCATACAAAATGAAAAAAATTACACTTATACAGAAGAAATTAGCTGTGAAATCTAGCAACCTAACAAAGTAAAAAAGAAGTTAATTTTGAAGACTGTATGATGTATCTTATGTCTTTCTGACTTATATTATGTGTAGTCAATAGGATAAAAAATGGATGTATGAAATATTGAAATTTTTTTGTAGGAGAGACAAAATTCAACTTCTTTGATTTCCATTTTTTATGAAAAATAAATTATTGTAAGTTGGAATTATGTTGACAACTTGAATTCTTTTTCTTTTCAAAAATATATGGCAGATACATACTAATATATAATTCAAATAACAATACGTAAAACAAACCAAAATTAAAAGTAAAAAAAAATTTCGACGGACAACAAACAAAACTTGAGTAACATTTATAGATATAAAATAATAAGATTAAGAAGATTCATTGTATAAAAATAATATGAAAAAACTCACGCATATGCGCGAACACCGATCTAGTATATATAATATTTATGGACCGAAAAACTGGATTTATGAAACAAAAACCAAACCAAAAAACGAATGCCAAACTAAATCAAAATTATATTCAATTCAATCCCGGGAAAACCTAAACAAAAAACCGAATATCCATCCCTAAATACGTCACTAAAGTCTCACCACGATGATCTTAAATTGTTGCAAAAATTAAGGATACAACATAATAAAACATTTTTCTTGGCTAGACGTCTATATATATGACTATTTTTTAAAACCATATTGATGTGTGGATTTGCACAATCAATAAAGAAGTACATGCATGGTTTGGTTAAAAAAAAAGACAAAACAGATATTAGAAATTGAATATAGAAACAACTAAATATTTAATTTTATTATGTGAATTATTATTATTATTATTGGATTATTCTAATTTTTCCAGTCACAAAAAAGCGATTGGAAATATTTTGCGAACAATCTATAATACCATAAATCTATATTAATATCACAGAAGAATCCACTCGAACATTTCATCTACAACTTCGAAATCACTCGGAAAGTGATATAAATATTGTTATTGGACAAGGAGATACGACAATTCAAGACAATTCATCTAGAGTCGATTCTTACATGCACCTACAAGGACCATCATGGGTCATAGCTCAATCTGTTCAAGCTATTGGCTCCATATCTTAAGGTAACTCGGAAAGTGACCACAAGAAAGCTAAAGGATCATGAGATATCTCATTTGTTCAAACTTTATTCGAAGATAGTTCATGCATCATCCAGTTTCGTTTTGAAGTCGTATGTGCTATAGACCAAACCACTCAAGCCATTGGTCTAATATTGAAGATTCCCTTGGAAAGCATATATAAGAAGACTATTAGCTCAGGAGGAATCATTTTATCACGCAACCGAAAAAATTCAATTTGAAAACCACTAACTTGCCATATTTGGAGGCTAATGAATATTTGTCAAGTCAAAGGTATATTTTGTGCAAGTTGTGCGTTTTTGAAACACTCCAAATAATACAGAAGCTTCCAAGATACCATGAATTCATGCCCAAGCTATTAAGAGTCAAACCAACGGCTACTTCCTTTCTTGAAAGATTTTATCATTATGTTCTAACGGCTACTTCTTTATTTGAAAGATTTTATAATTATGTTCCAACGGCTACTTCCATTATTTGGAAGATTTTCTCATTATTAACCAACGGCTCCTTCTTTCTTTGTTTATGTCTTAGCTTTTTAGACCGTTGTACTGAGCATTATATAAGCTCATTTTCATTCATTATGAACGCACCCTTGACCGAATTAATAAGATATCATTTCTTCTTCTTCAAAGTTTGTTTACTTTGAGCGTTTTTTGTTCTTTAGCCATTAAATGTATAATTCACTTATTGTCTATTGAAACCCACATGATTTCAGCGAGTTTGAGAAATTCAAAACCCCTGTTCTTCCTTGATTGAGTGAGTCAATACATCCTTATCACCTTTATCTCTACCTTCAATCCATTTTTCCCAACAAAACTTGTCATCTTCTGATCAATAAGATTTGGTGTGACTCCAATCTTACATCAACCAATTGATTTCTTCTTTCCTTTCGCTAATCATCGGCTTCACTCCACTCTCTCGCATGAGCTGCACGCAGTCAGCTTCGGTAGAAGATGTCTCATATGTTAAATCCTGGGATGGGTCTGAATCTCTCCATACCGTTGGTGTATAGTTCGAGGTATTTAAAAGCGTTTATGCTACAAAAACTCCATGTATGTGAACTTCGGTTTGACTTAATCATCTTTTTATTGCGTCAAAACGCATCATCAAACTCTTAACTAAGTCACGGTTTCCATTTTCTTTATCTCTTTGGTTTATGAGGTATCGAGTACACAGTGGTATTATCGGTATTGTAGTCGTCTTCTTCGGCTTCTTTGTCAATCTTTGTAAGCCCTTTGATCGACGAGCTCTTCTTTTCAACAGATCACCATCAAAAGCATGAGCATGAAGTGGTGAAGACATGACCGACATTGAAAATATGGGAGTTTGAAACAAAATAAAAAATGGAAATCAGTATATCATATATATGTTATTTAGGCCTTTTTTTACACGTAATTATTATTATTTTTTTCACACTCTCATATTTTCAATGTCGGTCCTGTCTTCACCACTTCATGCTCCTGCTTTTGATGGTGGTTTGTTGAAAATAAGAGTTCGTCGATCAAATGGCTTACAAAGGTTGACAAAGAAGCTGTAGAAGATGACTACAATACTGATAACACCACCGTGCACTCAATACCTCTCAAAACCAAAAAGATAAAGAAAATGGAAACCGTGACTTGGTTAAGAGTTTGTTGATGCGTTTTAACGCAATAGAAAAATGGTTAAGTCAAACCGAATTTTACGGACATTGAGGTTTTATAGCCATAAACGCTTTTACGTACCCTTGAGCTATCCACCAACGGTATATAAAGATTCGGACCCGTCCCAAGAATTAACGTAGGAGACATCTTTTAAGTATTTTTTTAAAAAGACTTAAATTTTGTTATTTTCTTTCATAGCATTTGACAATGAATTTATTTAGTTATACTTATGTAGCTAGTCAAACAAATCTAATATAGCCATAGGCATGAATTTCCATACAGAAGAGTTAAGAGACTTAATTGAACTATTGTGAAAACTTAAGGGGTTCAATTGAAAATTTATGTAATTACAAATTAGCCCCATTCCGTGGATTCAGAAGTTTCAGTCGTAGATTCATATCTATACGTGTACGGCCACTTGTGATGTGAGATCTTTGCCTCTCGCTCTCGGTGGCAATGGGAAGCTCGTCGAAAGAAGAGACGGCGAGTGACGGAGATACAGCAAGTGGTGGCGCATCGCCGTCCAACGACGGTAGACTCTTTTCCGAAGGCGAACGTGTCCTCGCTTACCACGGTCCTTGCGTCTACGGAGCCAAGGCATATAAACTCTCTCTCTCTCTCTACGCTTTCTCTGTTTCTATGTTTCGACTGATGTTTGCATAATTTGAAATTACTCGTGTCGATTTTGCAATAACGAAAATAGGAATTTGAATTGGAATTGAGATCTCCGTAGATTTGATTTTAGCTCTTTTTTGGTAGATTTCGTTATCGAAACAACGAAGAACCTAAAATCGAATCAATTGAGCTTGATTTTAAATGTTTATGTAGCTTATGCGATTCAAAATTAGTGTGTAAGTGAGGCCAAACCTGATATGAGCTTGATTTTGATACGAGTCAAGATTAATGTGTAAGTGAGGCCAAACTTGATATGAGCTTGATTTTGAATGTTTATGTAGCTTATGAGATTCAAGATTTGTGTGTAAGTAAGGCCAAACCTGATATGAGTTTGATTTTGAATGTTTATGTAGCTTATACGATTCATAATTAGTGTGTAAGTGAGGCCAAACTTGATATGAGCTAGATTTTGGATGTTTATGTAGCTTATACGATTCAAGAATAGTCTGTAAAGTGAGACCAAACCTGATATAACATTTGACTACAGGTTCAAAAAGTCGAGCTTCGGAAAAAGGAGTGGAAGTACTTTGTTCATTATCTTGTGAGACTTCTTTCTTCTGAGCTATCATAGTTTCATGTTTGATTCACTGCATGTTTCAATAGTGTAGCTATTTCATTTTGGTTTGCAGTATTAAGTGATACAGAGATATGTGTCTGCAGGGTTGGAATAAAAAGTGAGTATCTCTTCTGCTCTCATGTCAAATTATGTAGCAAAATCAGTAAATTGGTACACATGATATGAATGTTTTGCTACCAGCTGGGATGAATGGGTTAGTGCAGAGAGATTGTTGAAACATACCGAGGAGAATCTTGTGAAACAGAAAGCTTTAGACAAAAAGCAAGGAGTAGAAAAGGGTACCAAGTCTGGGCGTTCGGCTCAGACAAAAACTAGAAGCTCCGCAGGTGAGTTTAAGCTGTTTAGTACTCAATACGGTGTTAGCTTGCGAGTTTTGAAATTAAATTACAAGGGATCCTCAATTCCTCATATCTGCTGGCTTGATATTGTTGATGCTTACAGAAAAAGTTATCAAGATAGCCTCCCAATATTATCATTATCTAGCTCAGGAGCCTGCCTGTATATACACTTTGTTGATTAATTATCCCCACCGTATTGGCCCTTTTGAGAATACACAATTGATTTTTAGTCATCTATTCTATGCTAAGAAAATCTTACTATTTTGTTAACTATTTGATTCTGGTCTTGCAGACACAAAGGCTGAGAAAGATGACACGAAAAACAATGGTAGGCAGCATATTATTTTTTCCGTTCACTTTGAAAGTGAAAGTTCTCCTCACAGCATCCAAGGAGTTGATTTTGTATTTGTAAAATTTGTGGAACAAAGTCAAGATTAGATGCAATTTAAATTTATCTGAGTTAAGCTGATGTATAGATGATTAAATTGTCCATTGCAGCTGCAAAAGGGAAGAAGCGAAAGAACGAATCAGGAAATGAGGTCAGGCTAGTGAAAAAACTCATAGCTGTATTTGAATACTCATCTGGTTTATGTTTTCTTGCTTTAGCTCTACATTGATAAAATTAACAAAAGCTTGTTACATACTTATAGAGGTTGCTTGTGTATACTTTTATGATCTATAGAAAGATAACGTATCAGCAGAGAAGCTAATCAAAATCCAAATTCCGGCAACACTAAAGAAACAGCTAGTTGACGACTATGAAAATATCACGCAGAAGGACAAGGTATCATCAATTTACTCACATACTTTGCGATGCTTTGAATTGTCGATACTTTTGAGCGGCATGAGTGTAGGTTTTGTACTTGAATGGA
This sequence comes from Iberis pinnata, assembly GCA_900406425.1. Classification (NCBI taxonomy): domain Eukaryota; kingdom Viridiplantae; phylum Streptophyta; class Magnoliopsida; order Brassicales; family Brassicaceae; genus Iberis; species Iberis pinnata. The sequence continues at coordinate 8,375 of OVBE01005367.1, read as the reverse complement.
ACTATATACCAAAATGGTTTGACACATCTTTATATGATTACATAATCTTTAGGTTGTGAAACTTCCACGTTCACCAAATGTCGATGAGATATTATCAAAGTACCTTGAACTCAAAACTAAGAAGGATGGCATGTAAGTCTTTTAATCCAAATATGTTAAATATGATTCTCATAAATCTAATGAAGTAGTAATCTCTGTTTCTATGCAGGATAACTGATTCAGTAGGTGAAATTTTAAAAGGCATAAGATGTTATTTCGACAAGGCATTACCAGTGATGCTCTTATATAAGAAAGAACGGCGACAATATCAAGAAGCAATCGTAGATGATATTTCACCTTCAACGGTTTATGGTGCTGAACATTTACTTCGTCTCTTTGGTAAAAAAATCCCTCATCACCTTCTTAATTTCGGACAGTAAAATTTAGGACGGGGCATTTGGATATACGGGTTTGGTTTTTTGTGTCGATTTCGGGTCGGTTTCGATCAGTTTTTTTCTGTTATGACAATAGAGGATCCATATAGGAACCATTAGAAAATTGTTTTGGATCGGTTTGGTTCTATGTCGGTTCAGATCTAAATATGGAAACCGTTTCAGAACCAAAATATAGATCGGGTACCGAAAATACCCAGAAGAACCCGAAAAAAACTGAAAGAACCGAGTTAACAACCACAAAATACAACTAGCCTTGATTTTATAGGTTCTAGTATTGGTTCTCGGTTCAGAACCGAACCGAACCTGGTCCGAACCTGTTTTTTTTTTGTGTTCGGTTCGATTAACTTTGTCTTCTTCTTTTTTTAATTCGTTTACAGTGAAGTTGCCAGAGCTCTTTTCATATGTAAACATGGAAGAAGAAACATGGGGTCGAATGCAACAAATACTATTAGACTTTCTCAAGTAAATCTAATCTAATCTCTCCTTTTTTAGATTTAAATTTCGGAATTTTCGGAAACTCGAAAATTGCTATAAAATTCTTTGCAGGTTTATTCAGAAGAATCAGAACACATTCTTGCAATCATCAGTATATGATTCTGATAAGGTTTCAGATAGTAAAGGCAAAGGAAAAGATGAGTGATGTAGAGCATGCTTCAGAAAAAAATTTGTGTTGTAATTTTAGAATTTTTTTTTCATTTTTCTCATGAATTCATAATTGTAAGGTTACATTTTCTTGAGATTAGTCGATTAGATGCTTGTTATGAAAAACTAGATCTTACGGGAAATATATTATTTTTTATATTGATTTTGTCTTCTTTATATTTTTCTCTTTGATTTTTTTTTTAATTGTTGAAGTAGATTTAAGTTTTTTTTTATTATAGGTTTTCGATTTTAGATTATTTTTTTGTTCATTTATTTATTTTTTTGGAAGTGATTAGAATTTCCTATATATTAAAAAGAAAGACTTTTTTAAAAACAATTTTTATTTTTATAATTATTTACATGTATTTGTCATTATACTATTCCTATAACCAAATACTACTAATAATTTATTTATTTTAAAAAATAAATTCAAAAGTAATATATTTAAATGTATAATCTCTTATATATTAAAAAGGAAGATATTTTTCAAAAAACATTTATTTTGATAACTAATTATATACATTGCCACTAACATTACTCTATATCCAAATACTATTTATGACTTCTTAAAAAAAAATTATATATTTTGAAATAAATAATTTATTTAAAACGAAAATATAATTATATTTATAATTTATATAGTTATTTAAATATAATTGTTTAAAATTTTATTTAATTATTTAAAGTAGAAATAAAAATCAAAAACACTATTTTAAAATAGATAACTTATTTAAAACAAAATATATATATTTGCTATGAAATAAATACTATGTATATATATAAGAAAATATAGAAAACATGAACATTTAAATATATATAGTTTATGTACACTATTTATTTTTATATTTATTTTTGATTTAAAAATAATATATTAAATACTTAATTTTACTAAAATATATAATTAGTACGATATAATTTTATTTTACTATTTAATATCTTGATTTTTACCTGATAAATATTATATTTATAATTAAATATACATATTATATAACTTTAATATCATATATAAAACTAGATTTATAAAATAAAATTAATACCGTGATAGCGCGAGGTATCAACTAGTAAGAATATATAGTAAATAACAATCAAGAAAATAATATGAAAAATTGTATTCAAAAACCAAGAGGAAAATATTCAGAAAGTCACATTTACACTATCGATTTTTAAAGATCTTTTTGAAAACTACATTCATTGTCTTTTTTAATGGTTTGTCTTCATTTTTTAAATGTAATTTTTGATAATGCTATATATAAATGTCTATGAGAAAATACCGGTCTAGGTAAGAAAAGATCCACTTGCTTTAGTAATTGTCATTGACTCTTATTAATAGTCATAGCAAAAGCAACTGCGATTGGAAATTGTTTTCGCCTCATTTTGAAAGGTAGTTTAGTGTCTGACGGTGTGAGAACAACCTTAGGAATCCAAACAATATATTTTACTCGATCTCATGTTATTACTGTAGCTTGTACAACATGATTAGCCATTTGTGTTACTTGAAGTCGAGTATAATTGCATAAACCACTTTTTGGATCTAAATTTCTTAGCAGCATGATATGAGTACCAATCTTCAGACGTAATGAATGTTTCGGAAGACATGAGACTTTTTATGTTGTGTAAAAAATCTGGAGTAAAAATAGAATTTTTAATCAAATCTTCATCAGTAGGATCTAGACTATCAGCACTTAAGTAGATCATCTCATCACCTGCATTAAGTAAAACATATATTATAGTTAATTTATATTTAAAAATTGTATAAATATGTACAACATAACTTATATATTAAAAATTCAACAAACCAATCAACTTATCAAGCATTCGCTAATTTATCATGATAAGTCGAAATCTTCATTAGTTTGGTTTGTTGATGACATAGTGGGTTGATACAAGAATTACCAAGTCCTTCCAAAGATACTTCCTCTTGTATTTGGAGTTTCTGGCGTAAATGAAGGAGACCATTATTTGCATATCCTCTGATGGCAAGTTAAATACGTACGATATAAGCTGGTCCGATTTAAATATAACAATGGCTCTTATGGATGGGTGCCAGACAACCCCAATTCGACCACGCTAGAGAATTCGTAATTGCTCACTGAGTCCCACCCAAGAAAGGCTGAGTTAACATACTTCTAGTAGTTTTTAATCTTCACTTTTGTTTCCATAACACTACCAAAACGAGCACTTGAAGATCTGACCCAATTCCTAAAAATCTTTCGCGTTAAAGAGAAATTAAATCTTGATACATTTCAACAAAAAGTGTTTACCTTCATAAAAGAAAAATAAGTTATATTTTATAGCCTTTGCTCCTGTCTGATTTCCCTTGATTTGTAACAAGGTACTTTGCTGGCCCTTGAGGTATCAAACTTGAAACAAGAAACCTAGATATCAGCAGTGTGTTTCTGTCCAGGTCCTTTTAGCACTTCTTCTTCTTCCGATTTTGACTGTAAAGTACTACTTGAAGCATGATCTGAATCACATGATTCATGAGATTCATGGATGCCTTTTTTTAGGGAGCAGAACATGAGTCAAATGCCAGGGAGAATTGATCTTCAAGGGTTTCGAGAGTGGTCCCTTTGGGAAGGAGTCTGTCTCTTTAGGTAAGGAAGATCCGAGATCAAGAACTAAGGTGCCTTTTGATGAGGAATTATGATCATTTGGTTCATCATTGGGTGGGGACTTGATATAATTTTCTTCTTTGTTTTGCTCTTGTTAGATGTATGGGCTCTCTCACCAGCGTCCCAAGAGGCTTTCCTTCCCTTGAAGAAAGATTATGATGAGTGGCCCGAGGAATTGCACAATGGGCAGGTTATGGGAGCCGGTGGAAATTTACTTAAAGTGTGTCCTATCTCGTGACAGTAAGCGCAGGCGGGGTGTGGGTAACCAAGGACTCGTGACCAGGATCCGAGCAACTTGACCACTAATGTTATAATTTTTCTACTAAGTTCAATTCCTATTACACTATCATGTCATTGTAGTATAAATATGTGTCAATCTAATCAGGTGTGTTATTAACCACTCTAGATGCAATCAGACCTATAAATACAAGCCAAGTAATTTAAAGGGGTGGCTAACAGTCCTAAACAAGAAAGCATGCTGAAAATAAACAGAACATGAACGCTAACATGCATAAGGGGTAAAAGGTAAGTAATCTGAAAACAAGGAAAAAGAAGGTACTAAAATACAATCATGAAAAATAGCTCCTAAAGATGGGGGTAATTGACTGGTGATCCTCTCTGAACTACCTAGGTATCTAACATACCTCAAACAAGAGTTATCCCTAGACAACAGATTCATAAACAACCAAATTCAATATCTTGACAGATGATCTCAAGCTAAGCAATATCCAGACCTAACTCTCGTTAACGGAACACTACCTAGCAGGCATAAAGAAACAATATGTTAAAGCCAATAAACACCCTAGACAACCAATCTCTTGGGCTAGGTATGTAAACCTCTGAAATCACCTTGATCAGGCATTTCATCAAACACTTTTTGGGTGCGGAAATGCCTAAGTTCAAATTTTCGTTGGTTATAAGGAAATAAGCATTAAGAACAATGAAATAGAAGGGATCTATAAACAATCAAGCTTAGACACCTAGGAGAAATAAGGGTTCAGCACTAATCTACCCCATCCTCAGAAACCTGGGAAACTACTCACTACACATGATGACTATGAAATCAGAAAAATCAAAAAACTCATAAAACGAAAATACTAAACAAATCATCAGGATCAAAAGTCAAACTCTTAAAAACAGAAAGAGCAACAAAGTCAGAAAACTAGAAGATGATGATCAAGAACATCAAGAACATGAACCCAAAAAAACAATGGTGATCAACTTGGAAAACGGGATTAAAGGAACAAAATGGAAGATCTACATGCACCAGATAAGCTTAGACCTTAAACTAAGCATGAATAAGAAGAAAACATCAGCAAAACATAAATATCATAAGGATAATGGGTTTGATCATCAAAAACATTCAAAGGAAAAAACAGAGAGAAAAACCTAAGAGAAAGACATAAAATAAAGCTTAGGTTCAAATGGAGGCGTATTAGGAGCTTATATAGTGGTTTAGGAAAACCATAAACCACTAAAAGATAAATGATTAAAAACTGTAATGATTCTTCTTGATCTTTTAGGAAGAAGTCTGGTTCGGACTAGGTCATCAAGTCGGGCTTGAGCGGGTGATCGAGTTGATGTTGAGTCTTGGTCGAGTTCGATTCAGCCGTGGTCGAGTCGATTCCGCTTTAGCCGTGGTCGAGTCCGCTTCAGCCGTGGTCGAGTCCGCTTCAGCCGTGATCGAGTCCGCTTCAGCCGTGGTTGAGTGAAAAATAGTTGTGGTCGAGTCAGGATGTCTTCTGGTCGAGTCTGAACTGCGAGTGGGTGATCGAGTGGCTTGATGTGCCGTGATCGAGTCAGGTAGGATGGGTTGGTCGAGTCTGGCCTTAGTTCACGGCGAGTCCACCTGTTTCCTGGTCGTGCACTTCTTTCTCCTTCTCCAGATTCCCGTCATGTCCCAAAAATTCTCTAAGTTCCTCAAATATCTCCAAAATGCACATGTATGTTGATGCTAATGCAAAACTACCAAAAAATGCAAACTTATTAAGAAATACCTATGAATGCAACATGTTAACATCTAAATGAACCTAAAATGATGATAAATGACTTCCTAAAACCCATAAAATGTAGAGACATCAACCACCTTGGTATCTCACGTTAACAGCTTCTCGCAAGATTTTTGAGGGAATTATTAATGTAAAAACCTTGGCTACTACAAGGTTAATCATTTTGGCAGTGTTAGGGTGCATGCAGATTGGTAGGCCTATAAGCCCAACTATGTGCTCGAACCCTTTCTAAAGGTAAAAGTGGGGAGGGACACTGTGAAAGTCGACCCAAACGGGGGATTATTTTAGGATATGAATCTCTGGCTCAGGACCAAGTTCCTACTTAGCCACGAACATGGCTTGTTTCTCTATTCTCCCCAATCTTTGAGCTATAATTCTCTGTCTCGTGGTGGGGGAAGAAATTTTTAGCAGGTAAGATGTGTATTGATCTTTGAGAAAGCAATATCCTTATGCTTAGTACTTTAGAAACCATTTGCAATGGCATGAAGAGCTCCGAAAGCAGGGAATTTTCCATTAAATTGGACAATAACTAATTGATCACATATGTGCATGTTCTTTGTAATGACATCATCTGATATATCCAAACAAAGCTCATCTGAATCAAGGGGGAAGGATTCTCCTTTTCTGACCATAGGCTGCGAAGCTAATTCCACTCTATCATACCAGGAAAACGTAGGGTGAGCTTCTTTGGAGGTAGTACTGCCACGTGACGAGCTATGGGCCTTCATCGGAGAAGAATAAATTATTGGCACATCGACATATTTTACTTAACCCAATAACCCTTGAACATGGGATTGGGTGGAGTCAAGCTTGACATATGCTACAAAAAAGAAGATCTCACCATGAGCTTTGTCGGAAACTGGGAGATCTAAGATGCTACCGGATCTCTTTGAGGTAGCTAAAGGTGCATCCACTAAAACCAAGAGGGAAAACACAAAAAGTCGGAGGAAAAGGAGGTTTAGCAGAGGATGAGGTGGAGGAAACGGGGGATTTAAAAGTGATTTTCTTAGATTTTCTAGGAAGTGAGTGAGGATGTTTCTTGGCCATGGGTTAGAACCGGCGTCAAAGACATGGGCCAGCGCCCACTGAGGGTGGAGGAGGCAAGAAACAACAAATATAAACGGATAAGAGAGCATGAGAGAAAAAAAGTGAAGTTTTTTCGTCGATGATTGATCAGAACAATAATTTATTGACGAACAGTTTAAAATCCATATGTAATTACAAAAAAAACAACTAAAACAATAGTTAAGACCTTATGAGACGGAAAAAAGCGAAAAAGTCAGAGGAAGAGGAGGTTTAGCATAAGATGAGGTGTAGAAAGCGGATGCGGGGGATTTAGATATGTTTTTTAGATTTTTTAGGAAATGAGAGAGGATTTTCTGGGCAATGGGTTAGAACCGGTGCCAGAGGAAATGAGAGGGGATTTTTCTTGGCCATGGGTTATAACCGGCAGTAGAGACCAGGGCCGGCGCCAACTGAAGGTGGAGGAGGAATGTAACAATGGCTATAAACGGATAGGAGAGCAGGAGAGAAAAAAAAAGTAAAATTTTTTCCGTCGTTGACTAATCGAAAAATAATAATTTATTGACGAACAATTTAAAATTCAACAAAAATTATGTAATTACACAAGAAAACAACAACTAAAACAATAGTTAAAAGTGTCTCTTTAGATTTCTTAGGAAGTGAGAGATGATTTTTTTTGGCTATGGGTTAGAACCGGCGTCGGAGACATGGGCTAGATTTCACTGAAAGTTGAGGAGGAAAATAACAACAGCTACAAACGGATAAGAGAGCAGGAGAGAGAAAAAAAGTAATATTTTTTGTCGATGATTGATTAAACGATAATAATTTATTGACGAGTAGTTTAAAATTCAGGAAAAACTTATGTAATTACAACAATGNCTAGGCTATCAAAACAGTTTTGGGCTTAGAGACATAGGGTTGGATAAAACATAAGATGTTATCCACAACCAGGAATTATATTGGATATAATTAGCAAGGGTGTTGCTTACCTAAATAGCTAGACATTCAGGGGTGGAGCCAAAGCTCACTTGAATTCTAGTAAAACATGGATCTTGGAACACTAAACTCATTTTAGGAATTGTTTTGAGTTTAGTGTGAGTTTTCTTAAATTGTTAAGAATGCTCAANACACTAAACTCATTTTGAGGAATTGTTTTGAGTTTAGCGTGAGTTTTCTTAATTGTTTAGAATGCTCAAAATTTCTTGAACATCATATTAACTTTCCTTAACTTTTCTTATATAGTTATGTCAAACTCCCATAGTGCTTTTTCCCTACGATCTGTCCTTGAGAAGGAAAAACTCAATGGATCGAATTTTCTCGAATGGTACCGCAACCTGAGAATTGTTCTCAAAAAGGAGAAAAAGGAATATGTCCTTGAGAAAGAGATTCCTGAGAAGCATAGGAAAAATCTTCCACATGCAGAAAGAAATGCTTGGGATAAACATTTCAGTGATAGGGTTGATGT
>OVBE01005366.1:11489-21871 GCA_900406425.1 Iberis pinnata | reverse complement strand
TATATATATATATATATATATATATAAATATTAATAATTAATATTAAAAAAAATTTTGGTCACTCTTTCTGACGAGGTTTTTGACGAGGTTTTTCCGTGCGGACTTTCTGACGAGGTTTTTCCGTCACTTTTTGCCCGTCAGAATTCCCAAAACTGACCATTTACATTTGACGGACAAAATCCGTCGGGAATTCGTCCGAAACAGTCTTTTCCGACGGATTCCTGACGGATTTGTCCGTCAGGAATCGCTTGATTCCTTGTAGTGGATGACTCTTATGTGTTTTATTAATATGTGTGAAAAGTTTAGAAAATCTATTATTTAGAAACAGAGGGAGTATTTTTTTTTTAATAAAATTGATTTAAGTAAGTTTCAGAATTGTTTTGGTTAGCTACTGTGAGAGTAGAAACTCTCACACCAGAAAATATCAAGAAATTTGTAAAGTGTTTGTGTAATCTTATTGATCAAAGTGTTTCCTACAAATTTCTCTTAAAAGTTTACAAGTATTTTTCCTTCTAGAGTTTACAAATGAAAATTCTGGAACTCCCCCCCCCCCCCCCACAATGAGTCATTCTCCTCATATTTATAGGCTCGGGACATTAATGGGCTCTCATTAATGTCATTTATTGTGTAGATTCTCCATCGTAACCGTAAATCCATTAATTAATTCGGCGGGATTCGTGGCGGTCAACGCGTTCCAGGTTGACTGTCACTTGAGCTCGAATTCGGCTCTCCTTCTTGAGCTCGGATTCGGCTCCGCTCTCCATTTTCTTCGGCTCTCCGGAGTCGTCTACGACTCTCTAGAATGGGTTCGGCTCTCCAGAGTCGTCATCGGCGAGAATCAAGGTGACTTAATTTCTTGTCCAAATTAACTTCTTGCAGAATGCTTAGTTAAGCTCATCTCATAATTCATTTTTGGGTCTTGTGCAATTCATTTCTCCTTAAGAAGATTTCAAGGTAACTTTCATCTCATAATTCTCTTAACTTTTCATTTTATTTTATCTCTTGATTTTATGTTCTCTCTAAAACCCTTTGTGTTCTTGAAATCAATTCAAAATCTTGTTTGATTTATGTGCTTGAATTCATTTTCCAGTCACTTATGTCCTGAAAAACAGTTTTTGAGTGCTAATTTTGATTTTTTGTGGATCAAACTTGAATTTTTTTTCCTTATTCTTTCGTTTCTCTTCATTGAAACCCAAATTTTAATTTTCCAACTAGTTTTATAAAAATTTAGAGAAATTATCATTTTTGATCAAAAGAAATTTCTTTTTCTAAATTTCTTTATTTGTTGGAATTTTATGGTTTTTTCCTTTTATTTGGAGAAAAATTCCCTTATCTCTTTCTTTTTCTTTCCTCTTCCACTTATTTTTTTCTCTCTTCTCCTTTTGTCTCCAATAGATTTTCCTCCTTCCTCTAGGATGAACCGTGCGCTGCCTTTCTCCGAATCAGCCGGCTCACATGACTCGTCCATCGGCTCGGACCGCGCGCGGCATGCTCCTCTTAGCCTGAGCCGAAGTGATTCTTTCTTGGTGTCTTTGGATAGAGCTCAATTCCCCCCGATAGGTGAGCCCTTCCTCCGAGTCGGGCGCCTATCCGAGCTCCCATCCACCCGAGTCAGACGCTTCCTCGAGCGTGTGCCCATCTGGGCCGAGCGCAGCTCCGAGCGTTGTTCCTCCTGAGCCGGGTGCATCTCCAAGCTTGCATCCACCCAAGCTGGATGATCCCTTGAGCGTGTGCCCATCCGAGCCGAGCGCAACTCCGAGTGATGTGCCTCCTAAGCCGGGTACATCCCCGAGCGCTCGCCTAACCGAGGTGGGTGTTCTTCCGTGCGTTGGCTTGCAAGAGCCGAGTCTTTCCTGGAACGCACCTCTGCACGAGCCGAGTGCTTCCACTTTGCTCTTACTTTCTCTCGGATTAGATTGCACAGAGATCATCTCTCCTAGTCTGAGGTGAGATTCAGTTTTTCGGTTGGCGAGGTGATTGTGTGTTTAACGTTCGTGTTACAGAATCCGACATAAGGGTCAGAAGTTTAGCAATGTTTGAAGATTTTCCCGTGGATGGATCATGCTGAAACTTTTGACACAAGATAGCCACTTGAGTTAGCTTCCATATGGAATCATTTTCAATTCAGTATGTTGCTGCAATCAAGAGTTACGATAATTTTACCAAAGACTGGTCATTCAGCTCGCCAACTGGCGAGCTAAATTTGTTTGTGATGCCCAGATCGCCAATTGGCGAGCTGATCGCTCAAATTTTTACACAAGCCACTTGAGTTAGCTTCCATATGGAAGTGGTTTCAAGTCAACCGTTGCCGCAATCAAGAGTTACGATAATTTACCGAAGACTAGTCATTCCACTCGCCAAGTGGCGAGCTGAACTTGTGTGTGAGGTCCAGCTCACCAATTGGCGAGTTGAACGTATGCATCAAACATATCAAGTTAACTTGAGTGTGTACGAGTACTATAAACATGTTGAACGCGTATTGTAAACGTGTTGAACATACTTTCGTAAACGTGTATTGTGAATACATGATAGAGATAAAATTTAAATCCTAAACTACACTGCAGAGAACAAGTCACTATAGCATAGATAGGGTCGAACTCCACAGAGACCATACAGTATATCAGTTTTATCTTAAATCAAGCTAAGATGGAAAAATTAGGTTGTTTTAACATAATCAAGCAGTATTTAATTAAACGGTTGTAAACAATAAAATAAAAGCGTCAGACATTAGGGGATTCCACATGCATACAGGTTTAAAATCCAAGGTTAACATGCAGGAGTTCGCTTTGAAAATAGTTCTCAACATGAAAGACAACAATATAATAATCTCATCTCAGAGTATTAAACCCTATGTTCGAATTATTAGATACAAACTCTCGCCGTGTCTAACTAATTCAACCATGCAATAAAGTTCAGATTCAATTGTTCATTAGCATTCAGGACAATACTCTCGCAAGCAAGAACACTTTTTCATCTAGACTAGATCAGACTTTTAAACCAAATCTCTTTTCATTTATGAATCTAATATCAATGAACTAGTTACCTACTCTAATTCATGCATTAACAACAAGTCTAGACTGAGTATCTAACAAATTTAATCCTTTTTGATAAACCCTAACATTCAAACCTGGTTTTACTGGGAAACCCTATAACCTAACTAGACAACTACTCAGACATTGAAAAGTAAACAAAAATCAATATCAAAGAATAACTCATAATTGCATAATAATAATAGATATTGAAATAGGGTTCAGAAATCTTCACCTAAATACAGAGTTTCAGAATCTCTTCTCCCAAAGTAAAATCTCTAATAGAATAAAACTTAATGAAATAAACCAGCCAAAAGGCTTTTATAGTTATAGGAAAAATAACTAATTAGGAGAAAACTTGATAATCTTGGGGACTTGACTTCCAATTTTGGAAATTTTTCTTTTCTTCTTGGGCTAAGGGATCGATCAGGAATCCTAGGGATCGATCGATCTGATCGATCGATCCCTTATGCTATTTTGCACGATTAGGAACCTAGTTACCCGATCGGAACTTCTTCCAAAACAATCCAGGAGCTTTTGCTCGATCATATGTTCGATCGGGCACTTTTGGGTGTGTTGCCCGATCGATCTCTCCTTGCCCGATCGGGCATTTGTGACAACAACTTGGAATTTCTTCTAAATTGCTCTGAAATGCACATTTTTCTCTGAAACAACCCGAACTCCTGAAGTCATGAAAACAAACCAAAACCGCAAGGAAAATGCTCGGATGATGCATAATAGTAGACATAATTATCCACTATTATGCATTGAACGAGTGATATCAACTCCACCACACTTAGACTTTTGCTTGTCCCCAAGTTTGAAAATAACCACACAGGAATTCACAAAATCTAGGAAACCCCAAATTCAAATGTCACAAACTAATGACACTAATCCTAGACAACCTATGCAATTAGATTGTTTACCACCACATAACTAACAACTTGCCTTCTACTCTGAATCTTGTATCAATCAAACTACCAAATCATCTCAACTAGCTCATTAAATTTATTCAAGTATAAATGGTGCATTCTTACCTATGGGGTATCGACCAGCGCGCTCAAGTATCTATTCTATCAAAATGCCTATACCAAACATAGCATCAAACGACTTCTGGTCCTGATCATTTTTCTCCCTTTCTCACTTCTTCTTTTCATTCATTTTTTTTAGCAGCCGGTTTTTTTCAGGGACTGACTACGGATTTCTAGATCACGCTTTCAATCCTTTTTTGTACCGTTTTTTTATTTTCTAAAGGGATAGAGAGAAAGGACCAGGATCATACTGAAAGAACTTGTCGGTTTTAAAGAACACTGAAGAGCAAGATATCTAGCTTTCATAGTATACCAACACTATTTGGTCTTTCAAGATGGTGTTTTCATCGAGGAAGTTATCTTTGTCAAAAAAATGTTATTCAACATTTGCGACGTCTCGTGATGCTGAAGTTTGATTTTTCTTTGATATGACGCATTTCATGCTTGAAATGTTTATAAGTTTGAAGATGTTTTAGCGATGTTGTAAGGATTTTTTTTTAACCTTTCGTTGGAAAAACATTTTAGTTTGTTTTTGATTGTTCGCAACCAAAACTGTCATTTCTGTTTAGAAGTCGAATTTTTTATTTTTCTTTTATTTGTGAGAGTTGTTTTGTAAGTGTTGTTAAATTGTGAAATATTGTCGAGCTTAATTTTACGAAAGTTTTCCCGTCAAGTGTTGTCGAGTTTAATTTCACGAAAGTTGTTCCGTAAATTATTGTCGAGTTTAATCATACGAAAGTTATTTCGGAAAATATTGTCGAGCTTAATTTTATGAAATTTTTCCGCAACATTTTGTCGGGTTTAATTTTATGAAAGATGTTTCGTAAAATGTTGTCGAGTTTAATTTCACGAAAGTTATTTCATAAAATGTCGTCGAGGTATTTACTTGGGCGTTTTTAAGCAAAACGTGGATTGCTGTATTTAGTCGTGATGTGTCGAATATGTTTAAATGTTAAAAACTTATAAGTACGAATGCATTTTTTCTTATTTCGGAAAAGTTTCAAAAATATCCAGTACATGATTGCGGATATTTTGAAATATGAGAGTATACGAGTATACATATACCTACCCACTCCCCTTTGTTTAGAGAGAGGGACAATTGTACCTTTATTTTGTAAAGTTGCCTACATACCCGACTTTGGGATCAAGCCGTCTCGTAGTTCAGTTGGTTTTCGTGAGGTAGATCACTCGTTTGGTGATGTTGCGTCGTCAGTTTTAGCTGTGGTGGGTACGATTGGGTCGATGACTTTTTTGGGCTTTGTTTGCGCCTGGGATGTCGGGCTTGGAGGCTTGGTCGTCTTCCTTAGGTCGAGCTGTTTCTAGAGTTGACAAATCTGGTTCGTGTTTTTCTAAAGAGCTGTCAGGTTTTTCCGAAATGTTTTCGGTCGACGCATGAGTTGTCTTTGTCCATTTGGGTCTGATTGTTTGCGTCGTTGTGACCTGTCTTAGTTTATGCTTGGCTAGGAAGCATAGTCTTTCTTGTTTTTGACATCCCTAGATTGGGGATGTTCCATGGGGCGTCGGGAATTTGATGCCTAAGTGGTAAGTGGACAGAACTGCCTTCATGGAATTTATCTAAGGTGTTCTGGCGATCGCTTTGTAAATGTAAGGATTATCGACTACCGTTAAATCAACGATTTTGGTGACTCTTTTTGCCATGAAGGGAAGTTGAATTGATCCGAGAGTAATGGTTGTCATGCCGGAGAATCCGATGAGTGGCTTCGATGTGGGTGTGATTTTGGACAGCTTGATGCCCATCCTGTTTAGCGTATCGCAGAAGATCACATTTACAATGCTTCTTGTGTCGACGAGGATCTTTGCAACCATAAGATCCCTGATGATGATGTCGATTACGAGGGGATCACTGTGGGGGATGTCGATTCCGACAATTTCGCTTTCCTCGAAGGTAATGGCGTTACTCGGTGAATCGGAAGATGTGAAGAAAAGGTGATCGGGCCAATTGGCGCTCGATTTCACCTTGCGCTGGTATGCCTTTATTGTGGAGACACAGTCTTGACAGTACTGTGACCCTCCGATTATCATGTTTACTCAGCGGCGATTGACTTTGTCGGTTTTATCCTCAGGCTCCCTTCCGCGCTTCGCTTCTGTTCGGGGACCTTGGGTGCGTTGTTCCCGGCGGTGCCTATTTTAGTCTAGGCGATTGATTTGTCTCTCTGAGGAGATCGTTTACGCTGGAAATTTCCAAAATTTCTCCAGCGAGCAGCTTTGCCATTAGCCTTACCCCAAGAACTTTGTAGTTTGTCGTGGAATGACCCTTCGCCTAATGGAGTTTGTAGAAGGCGTTTTGGTTGTAGGCGGTGTTCCTAGTCTAGGTGTTTCTGGACATTCGTCGTTGTTCGGATGACAGATTTATAGCGTAGTTATGCGCTTCCTAAAGGTCTTCACCCTCATGATAGACGTACTTGTCATTATGGGGGGTTTTCTTTTTTTGACTTCTGCTCCGAGAGAGCGTCTTTTGCGGATGCCTTTGTCGGCTTATGCTTTTGCGACATAACTTTCATTTCTTCTTCGATGTTGATAAAGTATGTGGCTTTGTGCAAATCATCTTGGACCGTACGCATTTTTCGAGAGCTATCCACTTTCTAAATTCAGATTTGTACCAAAGAGTTTTTCAGAGCGCATCCACGGCTACCTTGTCGCTAATGCCGTTGACTCTCGATTTTACGATTTTGAATTGCGTCATGAAGTCTCAAAGAGATTCGTCGTCTTTTTGAGCGACGCTCCAGAGATCAACGTCAGAGTTTCCCTATACATGAACATGATGAACTGTTTGAGGAATTCCAAGGAGAGTTATCGGAAGCTTCCGATAGAGTTACGCTTTAGTCGAGAGAACCATTTGAGAGCCGTCCTCTTGAGATGTTCGATGAAAATTAGCCAGAATTTTGCGTCTTCGTTTACCTTCCCTTAGTTTTGACATTTCCATCGCGATCTAAAAAGTCTGCAGGTGAGCTTTCGGATTGGTGGTGCCATCGTACATCGGGGTTTTGACTTTTCCATGGTCCAAAATCCGGGCGTTAATTATACGAGTCGTGAATGGAGTTTTTCGAGCCTCCTCGAGGAGTCGATCGAGATCCAAGGCTGCGCTAGTGGCGTGGTGAATATGTGAATATACTGCTTGCATTTCAGCCGCGGTTTTGGCGATGTAATCATGTAGATCGTGAATTTTTTTCGAAATCATCGTTAATGACCTTCGAAGTATGTCAGCGTCAATTATGGATGTCCGGAGCCTGTTACTCGGCTAGTTTCTCTTGTTAGACCCATAAGACGTTTTCTTCTTCTTTTGTCATGGGTTAGTCAAATTGACGATCTTTCCGAGCCGAGAGACTGCTTCTTCTCCTTGGGTGCACATCCGCGTCTTCATCCGAAGAGTCAGACTGCTCACTAGATTCCATGTTAAGTTGCTCGGCGTCGTTCTATTCCGTCTCCTCGTTCAAAAGCGGAAGGTTGCTTTTTAAAGTCAAATCAGGAGTTGTTTCATCGGGATTTTGTTTCAGCAGTTCCTTTTGCGCGTTCTACATTATGTCGAATGGAGTTGAAAAATCGAGTTTTCTCCAATAGAGCTTGGTTTTTCCGTGTGGGAAGATTGCTCTGGTTTTCGCAGTTAGGGTTTCTAGCTGTTTTGCGAGAGATCTTGTTAGCTTTTCTTATTCTTCTTACTTCTTTTCAAGAGTCGAGAAGATTTTCTTAATTTCCTCGAACGCAATAGTGTTTGCGCCAGCGTTCGTTGGCAGAGTGTTGTTAACGTTGTTGTTCGGTGGAGCACCATCACGAGTTGATTGGTTGCTACGAGGTTTAGCTCGTGCTACCATTGCTCTATCCTCAAAAGATACGATAACATAATGTATTGATTTAGACATAGCTTTTTCGTGGCCACTACAAGAACTATGCATTTTCATAGCGGTCGAAAAACGCTATCGTAGAAAAGCATAGCGGTTAGTTAAACGCTCTAACAGCGTCCGTCATTATAGGTCGGACACTTTAGATAGCAGATTTAATGTATGCTATAATTATCAAAGTTACGATAGCGTTGTTAAAGATGCAATTGTTTATTTTTATAATAGCGCGTATATTTGTTATTAAAGGTTTTTAATAATAGCTTTAGTTTCTTATATTCAATATCGTTGAATTTGTATTATAATTGGATTGCATCTATAGCAGATTGTTTTACACAGATAGCAAAATATTTGTGCTATTATTTTGTTGTAATTACCCAACAATTAATATTATTAATTTTTTTTGCACCCGACAATTGATATTATTTTCGAAAATTAATATTATTATTTTTCTAGTGTGCACCCTACAATTAATATTATTATAATTATACAATAGAATTTCTTTTGTAGTTATAATATATTTTTGAATTTTTTGTCAAATAAAAATTTAATAATTTTATTATATCCATAAAAAATTTCCATGTTTACAAAAAAGTAGTATTTATATAATGTAAGGAATCAACCATTAAAAACCATAAAACCTATCACACATCACCAAGACTATTTCAATCTACTACCAAATATGAGCATCTTCGCTTTCTCCATCATCCATTTCTTGGGTAGCTCTCATTACAACATACCAATTTGAAGAATCATCTTCCCTAGAGTACAAAACCTACATCGTATTTCAACTACATAAAAAGATATATGTTCATCAGGATCAATGAAAAGAGAAACTTTATTTAAGAAAATAAAAGCAATCAGAAGATAAAAGCGCGAAAATCACCATAGGAGACGGGAGTACTCTACTNAGACCAGTCACATTCATCCCAACCTCCCGGCTTACAAGCTCGATATTGTTAAATTCACTGTTCTTGACGATCTAATAATAGAAAAACAGGGATGCAAAATTAAAAAAGATCCTTTTCATTCAATAACTTCCTGCCTAACTGGAGGCCACTGGAAGGTGGCACTAAGCATCGCAGTGACTTGCCTTTCATTGAGCCTTTTGGTGTATCAGCTATTCGACAAACCTACAAACACCAAAAATAAGCAAAGATCTTTAATAATACCACATAATATTCATGTGACTAAAATGTTTAAATTAGAACTATAGCTCCATGGACAGTAAGCAGCTTTTGAGTCGCTCCATGATTGGATGGCAGGTAGTGATGGATATTTCACTTTATAGTGTATAACAATCTTCTTGCTATTGTCCTCTAAAGTGAAATTGAAATGAATACAGAAAAGGTAATAAGATGCTATGAAACCAAAAGATTAAAAATCTTGCAACAAGGTAATTAAAAGAAACATATTCACCTAAGCTGGTTGATGGGCCAGTTCATCATCATTTGGTACCAGGAACAGGCGAAACTAGATTAACAATCATATTCTTACAATCTTATTTAGAATGTTTACCAAACTGTAACTCCATTTCAGAATTTTTCTAAAGTAGAGACACAGAAGAGAATCTTATTGTCTGGAACTCCATTTCAGAACAAATTCCAAGAGCTTTGTAATGTATTAGGACTTGCTAGACCTAAGTATCTAGAGAAGCTTACATCAACACTTAAGGAAAGTGGTATGACTGTTAAAAGAGGTGATCAAATCAATAAGCGAGGAATCGAAGAGCTTAAGACAGTGGTGAAATCACTAAGCGCGGAATCAATCGTATGATACTTCGTATCCATACCCCAAATTACAAGATGATCAACTATGTTTTCTAATTTTTGATGGCATAAATTTCGGCAATCTCTACATGGCAAATCATTGGTTGCTCCTTCTGAGTACTCGGGACTAGCCCTACATGTTAACTCGCAAAAAAAAGTTAGAATAACTATTTCAATCGGAGAATGAAAGTATTTCTCGAGAGATCTATGTACATGATACCTTTGCAGCCAAATGCACGAGTTCTCCATATGAAAAATATGGAACANGAAGATGGAGATGACAGATTAGGTTTAGAACTAAAAATCTTTTTGCAAAATTTTCAGTTTCCCGGCATAAGCAACTCGAAAGGAAACAACGGCTCAGATTGAATGAACTTGTTGTCTAAAAATATCCAACGGTGTATGTTGCATCTCGTTTACTATCTCCGTCTCAGCTGCTCATTGGCCAGTTTTTATATTAATTTTTCAAATGAGTTTTACAAAAAATAGTTAACAAAACTAAACAACTTAATAAACATTTACTTAAAAGTTGTTGAAACTTTTATTTTGTAGGAAATTTAGGTTTTATGGTATATTTAAGCATTTAGGGTTTAGGGTTTAGGATTCTATACTGTTGTCAATATTGGTTTCATAATAAAAAATTGTTTACCAGAAAGGGTGACATGTACACCCTTTTGTACCTTTGTACGATTATCAGT
>OVBE01005366.1:0-11101 GCA_900406425.1 Iberis pinnata | reverse complement strand
TTTTTAGAAATATTGGTTATAGGTTGAAAGGGTTAATTTATATCAGTTTAGGGTATAGTCTTAAGGTTTACGATTTTGAAATTAAGCAACTGAAATGTGAAAACTAATTAAACAATTAAATAAACTGTCAAAAGTGGTAACATATGTACATTTAAATGGATATATATAGAGTATATATATTAGATGAGTTTTTAGAAATATTAGTTATAGGTTGAAAGGGTGAACAACTAAATAAACATTTATTTATAAGTTGTTGACACTTTTATTTTGTAGGGAATTTAGGCTTTATGGTATATCTATAAGAATTTAGGGTTTCGGGTTATCACCAGAAAGGGTGACCTGTACACCCTTTTTTACCTTTGTATGATTATATTAGTATCATTAATATAATACAACAAATTTGTGGCATTGGTACACCAAATTTGTTGTCTATCAGTTGTAAGAGAGTGATAGAGAGAGAAACAGAAGGGAAGTAAGGGTCAACAGAAGCAACGTGAGTCTTAAATGCATTTTTTAGTTCCTTTTATTAAATTAAACAAAAATGCGTCTCTTATTTGAGTTGTCTAATCATCTTCCGCATACGTTTTAATATATACCCATTGTCTTCATATGTCCATTCTTCCATACTGATAATGAAAAAATGATGGTAAACCCCCATATTCTCGATTTTCCGCCGGAAATCCTTGAAAACATTCTCCTAAAGGTCGTATGTTTCTCATACAGAGAACTTTTCAAATGCAAGAGCGTTTGACTGGCCATGGCGGTGCGGTTCAAAGAGAGACATTCTACCGGAGCGTCGATCTTTTCACTATGCAAAGAGATTGGTACTATTATGCTGGTGCGAATTTAAATCGTTTGTATCTCCATAATGAAAACCCTCCCGCTATCTTCCTTATCAGGGCTAGGGAGTTTTTCCGGACCAAGGACATGGAAGGCGGACTATTAAAGATTAGGCTTGCCGCTGAGAAGGGGTATGATTTGGCTATCTACACATACAATCATCTGAAAAGGATCTTTTCATCGACGTGGTCTTAAACGGTGATTTCGTCAATATATCAAGGGAGTTCTCACGGTCTGTGAAGCAAAAGATCCAAGAATCTTCTTCATTGTCGCGGAGCAACCGCTTGCCTCCATTCTTGCTCCAAAGGGTCCCTGAAATTCATAATGTCTACTATCGTGATATTGATACTTGCCCGTGTCAGTTGATCAACAGATGGGGACACCCGTGGGACGAATGGTACAAACCGGAGCCACTCTACGATGTGTGTTTCTGGGAGATGGAATCACTCGCTTTTATTCGGGAGTTGCCTAAAAAGATTGTGGATATGCGTCTTCGATACCCTTGACAATCTCATACGTTTTTTAATCAATTGCCAATATTTCTTCCAACTCTTTTGCTTATTTAAAATTTAAATTAAATATATACAATATTGTAATGAACTTTATTCTCTATATGGTACTTTTGATTTGCTATCTGAATTTTTTTATTTGTCCTTCTCCAACCATAAACACAGTTTTTGATACTCCCTCCGTTTCATTTTATTAGTTGCTTTGAAGGATTTTTCTTGTTTCACATTATAAGTTTTTTTTCAAATACCAATATAAAAAGTAAAAATTTTAAT
Organism: Iberis pinnata; assembly: GCA_900406425.1. Taxonomy (NCBI): domain Eukaryota; kingdom Viridiplantae; phylum Streptophyta; class Magnoliopsida; order Brassicales; family Brassicaceae; genus Iberis; species Iberis pinnata. Next base: position 9,479 of record OVBE01005366.1, on the reverse strand, counting down.
TAAAAAAAAAAAATAAAACTCAAACATCTACTTGCTTTTAATTAAATTTATAGACAAAAAATGTAAAAAGCAAAAGTTATCTTAATACGCGCGCTTTTAACCAAAAAAATGAACGGAGGGGAGGGAGTACGTTTTAGGTTGAAGCATTTAGGGTTTAAGGGTGTCTTCACGCGTGGCTATAAGTTCCTTTAATGAAATTAAGCAGAAGTGACGTGTGGCTATAAGTTCTTGTTTTCTATACATAGTCCTCATAGGTCATGATTACATGATCTGAGGTTTCGTACATAAGTTGTTAAAAGTTTTTTTTGTGAATATAAGTTGTTAAAAGTTTATTACTCCGTCTGTATACAAAAGATGGATGTTTTACTAATTTCACACATATTAAGATAATAATCATTAGATGTAATTTTTATATTATGATAACGATATTTAATTTTTTAATTGTTAAAGTTGTTAAAGATTATTAATTACTCTTATCTTCTCTTATTTTTTCTTTATTAACTGCTCAGATATTTGTCAATTTTTAAAAGTTTGTAGTGTGTATAAAATTGTTAAAATGTTAAGAATAGTGAAACAAAGTTATTAACAGTAGAAACAAGTAAAAAATTGTTCATAAAATATTTTGAAAACAATGGCAATTTCACAAGATCGCCCTCATAACTTCGACCACCAGGATGACCAGGTTGATAACGACATCAGATCGCCGTCAAAGCTAGAGTAGATAGTGGTATTTCCATTCCCCCGGAGAATCCTCCAGAATCGGAGTCCACAGTATGTACCGCCGTTTTGATGCAGAGTCGACTTCAATGCAGCATAATAATCGACAAAATGGCCAAAGGCCTTGCATTGCAGAAAGCTTCGACTAAAACAAACAAAGCAAAAAATACAATCAATACACCAGAAAGCTCCGACTAAAATCCAAATGATACAAATATACTTACTCTCTGTTCATAAGAACAAACTTCAGCACCAGCACCTGCTCCATGAATCCCATCATTGTGACCGCTTCTTCATACATCACATTGCCTATGTAGTTTATTCGATCGTCTACGTGCACTACATTGTCAAGATAAGAGCATCAGGATTTTCTGTATTACTATTTCACATTTATATTCCATTTACAATTTACCAAATCTAACATAAACACTAATCACTAGGTGACCACGATTTCAGTAATGCAGACATGTAACCACAAGTGCAACCAAATCTAACATAAACAGTAATCAGGATTTTCTCTGTTTTTTTCCATTTTCAACAAGAAAAAAGTACCGGTTTCAGTAATGCAGACATGTAAACACGATTTCAACCATGAGAACTCTGAGTAATTTTTACATCTGGACTCGGTGATAGGCTCGACACGCCTGATGGTGGTGAAATCAGAAGATACAATATCCACAAACGAGCAGGTGTTCCATAAGAACGAACTCGATGGCTTCACCAGAAAATTTGATAGCTTGACGCTATCGCCTTCCTGCACAAGAGAGATGTCTACATTGACATATGGTAGAAGGGTGCATTGGACCTCGGCCTCCATCCAAGATTGTTTTATTAGCGACCTCGGCCTCGCCGTTGGCATGTGGGTAGTACGGTGTGGAGAATGTTAAATTTATGCACATTCGTTGGTAGAAGTCTTTGAATCTATCTGAGGCGAATTGGGGGCCGTTATAGGTGTTGATTTCGTAGGGGATCCCATGTCGGCAAATTATGTTCTTCAAGATGAAGGATTCCACATTCTCGGATTTGACTTTAGCGAATGATTCGGCTTCTATCCATTTCGAAAAATAATATGATACGAGGAGGAGGAAACATTTCGGTTTCGACTTGTGCATTGGGCCAATTATGTCCATCGACCATCTCATGATCGGGTATGGCGCTGTGATGGACTGCATCTCCTCAGTCGGCATATATATCAACAACGCGTGCTTTTAGCATTTCTCGCATTTCAAAGCGTACTGTTAGCAATCCGTGATCATGGTTGACCAGTAGTATCCATATCGCTTTATCTTGAATGCCAATGCTCTGCCACCTGAGTGGTTTCCACATGCTCCATCGTGTACCTCCCTAATTATCTTCTTTGTCTCGTGGCCGGATATGCACTTTAGTAGCGGGCCACGGTCACTCTATTTGTAGAGGTCTCCATCTAACTGAGTGTATCTAGCACTTTTGGCTTTGATTTTCCTTGCATCCCATTTCTTTGGTGGCAACATCTCGTCTGTTATATATGCTAGTATCTCGACTCTCCAGTCTATTTCCACTTCGACCTCGTCTGTTTCCATTGGAATTGCGTCCTCCTCGACGTCCTCTGGATCTGGGTTGGCATTGTATTCCTTAATCGAGTCTTGTATGATGCAGGATGCTTTAGTGATAGAGATGTTGGGCTTGTCGATAGCTTCAACTGGTATGACCCTTGTCGTCCGAGGGTCCGTAGTCGAGGCCAGTGCGGCTAGGGCGTCACCAGTTATGTTTTCACCTCTAGGGATTTTATCTAGGTCGAAGTCTGCAAATTCATAGCAAAGGGTTTTCACCACACCTAGGCACGCTTCCATTCTGTCGTCTCTTGTCTCATATTTCCCACTGAACTGGTTCGCAACTAGTTAAGAATCGTAGTAGGTGGTTACTCGCTTAGCTCCAATTGTTGTTGCCAGTCATAGCCTGGAAATTATCTCCTTGTATTCAGCCTTATTGTTTGACGCCACGAAGTCTAGTCAAAACGACTTCTCAACCATCTCCCCGATTTGGGAGACCAACCGTATTCCCACTCCGGAATCGTGTTTCGAGCTTGCCCCATCTACGTATAGTTACCACTTTGCTTTGTCTGGCTTTACTGCCATAACTATCTTTGGCAGTAGCTCTATCAGGAAATCTGCCAAGACTTGAGATTTTGCACAAGTTCTGCTTTTGAATTCTTTGTCGTACTCGCTGAGCTCGACGACCCATTTGGAGAATCTTGCCGACCGGTTTGGACTGTGTAGGATCGTACATAGCGGTTGGTTTGAATACACAACAATCGAGTGCGATTGGAAATAGGATCGTAATTTTCTTGCTGAGTGCACCACATCTAGGGACAATTTCTCTATTGTCGGTTATCTGGTCTCGGCATCGTCTAGGATTTTGCTGAGGTAGAAGATCGACCTCTAGTCGCCTAGCTCATCGCGTACAAGAACTGAGCTGATTGCATGACACGACACTGTGATGTAAAGGTATAGCATTTCTCCCTCATGTGGCTTTTAAAGGACCGGTGGTGTCATTTGGTAGGTTTTTAACTCTTTGAATGCTGATTCGCATTCTTCATTCCAGATGAACTTCTTATTTCCCTTCAAGAGGTTATAGAATGGAAGGCATTTACATGTGGACTTAGATATGAATCTAGTTAGGGCGGCTATGCGTCCGATTAGTCTCTATACTTCTCTGGTGTTTTTGGGTGATGGCATCCTTAACAATGCGTTGATTTTCTTGGGGTTAGCTTCGATCCCCCTCTTGGTCACCAGGTAGCCGAAGAATTCACCCGAGGTTACTGCGAATGTGCACTTAGCTGGGTTCAGCTTCATACCATAGGTGTTCAGTATTTGTAAACAGCTGCGCAGGTCACCCACATGGTTGTATTCGTCAGAAGATTTGACAAGCATGTCATATATAAAAACTTCCATCATCTTTCCTAGTTGTTCTGAGAACACTTTGTTGACTAAGCGTTGGTAGGTTGCGCCTGCATTCTTCAAGCCGAAAGGCATTACGTTGTAACAATAGATGCCTCTGTCCATAGTTAAAACGATTTTTTTCCCTGTCATCTGGGTGCATGAGTATCTGGTTGTAACCCAAGAAGGCGTCCATAAACGAGAGCAGCTTGTAACTAGATGAGGCCTCGATNTCGACGAGCTGATCTATGTTTGGCAATGGGAAACTGTCCTTGGGACACGCTTTGTTCAAGTCGGTGAAGTCTATGCATACTCTCCATTTTCCGTTCTTTTCTTTACCACTATGGGGTTTGCCAGCCATTCCAGATATTTCACCTTGGTGATTGAGCCTACACCCAGCAACTTCTCCACCTCGTTTCTGACAGCCTGAGCCCGCTCGGCTCCTAGCTTGCGCTTTTTCTGTTTAACCGACTTGTAAATTGGGTCCGTGTTCAGCTCGTGATACATAATGTCCAAGCTTATTCCGGGCATATCCGCCATGTTCCACGCGAAGGTGTGTTTATTTTCTTTAAGGAAAAGGATTAACTCCTCTTTCAAATCTTCTTGAAGTTTTGATCCTATGCCAACATAACGCTCTGGGTATCTCGGGTATATACAATGCTGCGTCACTTTGCCGAGTTTGGGTTCCTCGTATGTCGGCTCCGTAGGCGAGGCAGGCTCTCCAATCTGTAATTGTTATAAGGCCTTCTCTCTGAGTTTGAGATTGGCTAGGTAGCAAACTCGGATGGATCTTTGGATCCCTTTGATCGTTTTGATCCCTTCCTTAGTGGGGAATTTGACGCATTGGTGGTACGTAGAGGGGACAACCTTCATTGCATTTATGCACAGCGTTCCCAAGATTGCGTTTATACCACATATGCGTGCATTAGTAGTTTGGTAGTTCTGATCATCATGGATGTCTCGCTGGTGAAACCGGTCAATGGCGCAAGTGGTCCCTCAATTCGCAAGAGGTCTATGTCCATTTTCTCCAAGGTCTCTTTGAAGATCAAATCTACCGAGCTCACCGTATCTATGAGTATTCTTGCAATCTCGTATTCTTCTAAGATTAGCTCGATGACTAGTGGGTCAACATGAGGGATGTCAAGTCCTGTTGTGTCCATCTCGTCAAAAGCTATATGATCTCTTGTCTCTCGGGGCTTGATTTTCCATTTCTCGCATGACGCCGCCCTGCGCCCATAAGCTTTGATCGCCGTTATCGAGTTTATGCCAAACTGGTGATTTCCCATGATCATATTGATTTTCTTTTTGAATGGTGGGGTTGGCGCCATTTGAGGTAGTTCTTCTCGGTCTCGTTTTGGGGGTTGGCCTCTTCGGTCTGGTCCTCTGCCCCTTGCTTGGGATTCACTACTCTCGCCTTGCTAGGTTCCACCAATTCCCCAGACTGGTGCTTGCTGAGAAGGAACGACTTGAAGCTTCTGCATTCTTCAGTGGAATGTCCATCTTGGTTATGATATTCGCAATGTTTCTTCACGTTTCCTTATTCTTCAGGTCGTTTCCATTGATTCAAACGTCCGTTCTTGGGCTTCCCTACGAATATTGTTTGGTTTCCTGCTAGGGGGTTTCGCCTTGGGGCAGCGACCTGAGTCACTTGACCTTTTTCTCGGGTTCGTTTCCGCATTTCAATTAAATCATCTTCTATCCGTGCGAACACCTTTCCACTATGGAGTGCGTCGTCGATCGTTACTGGCAGGTTCAATATCAGATCTTTTCTGAATTCAGACTCTCCCTAGACCGCGTTTTTGATAGCGGAAATCGCGGCATTGACGATGACTGCCACTCGGGATATCACTTCTTTGAACCTGTCGATGAATTGTCGGAGGGGCTCATTTGGACCCTGGATCATGCTCCACATGTCTGCATCTGAGATGTCCCTCTCGATGTACACTGAGTAATACTTTAAGAACATCATGCTCATTTGGTTGAAGTTGTGGATCGAACCCTCAGGAAGCCGAGAGAACCATGTGAGTGCTTGTCCCTGGAGGTGCTCACTAAACAGTTGACAATACCCTGCATCTTTCTCGTGTTCGTCGAATTGCGCTCGTTTGACTGCAATTCTAAAGGCGGTCATGTATGCGCTAGGATTCGTCTTTCCTTCATAAAAGGGAATTTTGATTTTCCCAGGGTTCCGTACTCTAGCATTCTTTATGTGTGCGGCATACGAGCTTTGGGGTGTCTATTCCACCAATTGGTCCAACTCCGGCACCGAGCTTATGGCTTGGTGAACTTTAGAGTTCATTTGTCGGATGACCTCCTGTAGGGAGTCCTTCATCTCATGGATCTCCCTAATCGATTGATAAGGTCGCTTGCCGAAGCGAGAGGGTGGGGTACGGGTGCTTTCCTCATACTTGTCTGATTCTTCCTCGGACTTCTCTGATAGGTCGGTTTTGTCTCCTTCGTACTCTGAAGCCTCGGGGCTTGGAGTGCGACTTGGCTGTTTGGTTTCATCATCGGGTTAGTCGTCCCTTTGGTTGGATTGCTCTCCTCTGAGGTTGTCGTTGGGCGGGGTCTCCGTGGTATCAGTGCAGCGTTCTCGCGTCTTGACTGAGCGCGAGGTTGGCAAAGCATAACCTCATGGAGAATTCTCCCAAGATGGAGTATCTCGTGAAGAGGTCCTGGTCGAGCGGTGTTGTGAAAATGTTGCCCGGTCTAAGCGTATGGTCATTGCTTTGGTTTGGTCTGCGGACTCCTTCGCCATCTAGTCGAGCCGGTCAAGCAAGGATTTGTTCAAAGCATCTTGTGTCTCCATTTTTTCGGACATGGATTGCACGAATTAGAGGAGTGCCTGAACCATGCTGGCATATCCGTCAGGTGGCGTTGATGCGCTTTTTGTCATGGTGGAGTCGGATTTGGCTGCGGTTAACTCCTAACAGACGGCGCCAATTTGTGGATGCTAAAACCCACAATAAATTTTTATCAAGTTATCACAATGAGGAATTCATTGTTCTTGTCAAAATTAGGAAAAAGACGCAACACAAACTCATATAGAAAGATAGAAAAATGGACTTTATTGATCTCAAAAATAGTTCAAAAATAGTTCTAATATCCTAAAACAAAAATCGGTGCCCTTTCATTCTCTCTCTTTCCTTGCTTTTATATCTCTCTCCATGTAGTTCGGGCTGTTCCAATCTTCTTGGATTGTTGAGCGTACAATCTCGACATCTACCTCCTATCTCGGAACCGTCATGACTTAGTCTTCGCTTGCTTATCTCGTGCTCACCTTCTCCTCAGATCGTCTACGGCTTGGGTGTTCAGTTGTTCACCCTTCACGCCCAGGTAGAGATCTACTTAGTAAGTCCTTCTGCGCCTTAATGCATACTGAGCCATCATCCGGAAAGTGACACTGGTTAAGGTAAAATCCTGCTGAGGGGGTTTTGAAACCAACATTGGTAAGGGAGTATACAAACCGTGAGGTTGCACCTTACTCCTAGCCTGTTTGCAAACAGCACACCTTGAACAAACCTTTTATCCGTCTTTCTTCATTCCAGGCCAACAGAAGTGTCCTTGAAGATCTAGCAAGGTCTTAAATGTGCCAAAATGTCTAGCAAGGCCTCCTACATGAGCTTCTTTGACCAGCAATTCTTGAATAGATCCACGAGGTATGCATAAACGATGGTCATAGAAGAGGTATCAATCCTTCCTGTAAAACTTCTCAAAAAGCAAACTTATGACACTTCGAATAATCATAAAGATCTATAACATGTTCAAATCTAATCAATTTTGAAGTTAAAGTTTCGATCAGAGTGTACCTTCGGGATAATGCGTCGAATATGACATTATCCTTAGCTTTTTTGTACTTAAAAATGTAGGGGAACGTCTCAATGAATTCCATCCACCTCCCATGACGTTTGTTAAGTTTATGTTGCCCCTCCAGTTGTTTTAAAGATTCAAGATCTATGTGGATCACGAACTCCTTAGGCTACAGGTAATGCTGCCATGTCTGAAGCGCCCTCACTAGAGCATACAATTCCTTGTCGTATGTTGGATAGTTCTGCGTTGATCCTCCTAACTTTTCACTGAAGTAGGCGACTGGTCTCTTATCCTGCATCAAAACTGCACCAATACCAACACCAGACGCATCACATTCAATTTTAAAATTATTTAAAAAATCAGGAAGTACAAGAAAAGGAGAATTGATAAGCTTCTCTTTTAGGGTTGTAAAAGCTTGCTCTTGAGCTTCTCCCCACTGAAAATCGACACTCATCTTGATAATTTTGGTCAAGGGAGCAGCAATGGTGCTAAAGTCCCTCACTAATCTCTTGTAGAAGCCTGCAAATCCATGAAAGCTGTGGTCTTCTCTGATGTTTTTAGGACTCGGCCAATCCTTGATTGCCTTTATCTTTTCCTCGTCAACCCTGACGCCATCTGCACTTACTACAAAACCTAAAAGACAATTTAGTTAGTGCAAAAAGAACACTTAGATAAATTAGCAAAAAGAGATTGAGAGCGAAGAACATCAAGAACCGATCTGATGTGGTCTAGATGTTCCTCCAAACCTTTACTGTAGATTAGGATGTCGTTGAAATACATTACCACAAATACGCCTATGAATGGTCTCAAAGCATGATTCATTAAACGCATGAAAGTGCTTGGGGCATTGGTGAGAACGAAGGGCATGACCAGACACTCATACAAGCCTTGCTTCCTCTTAAATGCGGTCTTCCCCTCGTCTCCATCCTTCATTCTGATATGGTGATAGCCACTCTTCAAGTCTATCTTTGAAAAGTCGTCGAACCGCTCAATTCATCCAGCATATCTTTAAAACATGGAATAGAGTGCCAGTACTTCATGGTAATGTTGTTGATGGCGCGACAGTCTACGCACATCCTCCATGTTCCGTCTTTCTTTGGCACTAGAAGCACATGTATGGCGCAGGGACTTAGACTCTCTCGGATATGTCCCTTACTCATCAGTTCTTCCACTTGCTTTTTGATACGATCGTCTTTGATCTACTCCAAAGCAAACGCTGTCCAATGATGATGAGATGGAAGAACTGTTGAAGAATGGATTGTATAGGTTTGAATTCGATGGTGAATGGATTGTACAACGCTGGAACTCGATGATGACTTGATCAATGATGCAAAAACAGAACTTGTGTTGATGGTGATGAAAGTTTCGATGGTTTTGAGGTGATTATTAATAGAAAAGATGAAGAACTTGATTGTCTTATGGAATAGACAATCAAGGAAGTAGACTTTCTGAATCTATTACAAATGTAGAAGAGTCGAGATTCTCAATCTAATGAGCAAGAGTTTCAATGAGTGTTCCTAGAACAATCTGATTTCCACGTTAAAACTTTGCTAAAGTGAAACATAGGGTTCGAAATCTTCTAAATAGGCACATGAGCCTGAAACTACGAAGCGTGCAAGCTTCTAAAAGAAAAAACAACAAGTTCTAAATAAAACAACAAGGAGTTCTAAGAAAAACAACACAACATGTGAAATAAAGGAAAGCTTCTAGAAGATGAGCCTTGGAAGGCAAGTTTCAGCTTCTAAAAGACTTTATTAAAGCTCGCCAAGTATTCAGAAATACTTATGCCAGATTCTTCTCAGAAAGCTTTAACGAAGTGGATAACTTGCCTCGTTAAAACCTTAGTGATTGACCAAAAACCCAATGCGGGAAAAAGTGATCATCTCTACTAAGGACAAAAGAGTACAGAAATTATCCAGTTAGCTAACCGATCAGAAATCTGGTTTTTCTGGAACGTCAAGCCTGAACAGTTGATAGATGTTGTGTTGAATCAAGACTTAAAATTAGGTTTAGATCTTAGATTATGTGGGTAAAAGCTCT
>OVBE01005365.1:0-21872 GCA_900406425.1 Iberis pinnata | reverse complement strand
ATAGATGTGGGAAACGAGTTAGCTAGAGTGGTAGAGGTTAATGCCTGCTAGGTAGTCACCGTCTATAACGACACGTTGATTCTGTGATTTCTTTGCTTGAGATTGGTTGCCAAGACATTGGAGTTGATTGTTAGTAGAGCTACTGTCTAGGGGTCAGCTCATTGTTTGAGGTATGTTAGGTACTTAGGTAGCCCATGATGGATTCCCAAATCAATTACCCTTTGTCCTCATGAAAGACTTTACATTGATTGCATCTTTACCTTTTCTTGCTTTTACTCTGTTTTGCATCCAAAAGTGTTTAAAGTCTTTCTCTGTTTTTATGCTTTTTACTTTCGTTGCACTTAGGACCTTTTAGCATCCAAAACCCCTTTTAACATCAGTTTGACTTTAAAGCATCCAATACATCCACATTGCTTTGTACGCTCCCATTATGGATTGACATAAAAGCCCATACTACAACGATGGGTTGATTGATAGCCCAATATGACATCAAAATCCTATTATCATTATGACGGAAGCGTTTTTGAAATGCAACTTTTGAACCGAATTAAAAACGATTCGCGAAAACGCTATAAGCGAATCGAAAATCAAGAAACTGAATGATTTCCTGAAAAAACGTTAAAAACAGAAACCGATGTTTGTAAAACATTTTTATCAGAAATCGCAAAAAACTTTAAACGATTTATGGAATCATTTTGAAAAAAGCGTTTTTCAAATATTGTAATCCTCAATCCGATTATGCAATATGTGTAAGCGGATTTAAAGAATTAAGATTGTAGGACCGTGTAAAATCGGATTAAGAAAAACGATTGAAATACCTTTTCAAAAACGATTTAAAACCGAAAGAAAACGAGATGCAGAGTCGAGAATGATATATCTTTCCTTAATTATTTAAATCGCCTGTAGTGTGACGGTTTTATGCGATTTTAGAATCCCAGGATACAACCGCAAGAAAACTGGTTCGCGACACTCGAACACGGAATCTAACGAACTTAGATCGAACGATATAATCTTGAAACTATATTAATGTTTGAGAGAGAAGAAGAAAAGCGTGTGAGAGTTTGAAGGATTTTTCTGAGTGTAGAAAGATGCAAAATGAACGAGACATGTCGAGCTTTTAAAAGTGAGAGAAGCGTAACCGATACTGTTAAGATCGCGCAAGATTTGGGGCGAGATTCGCGAAGAGAATGGAGCCAAAAAATCTGGGCTGTTACACTTGGTCACACGCATGAGTTGGAGAGAAAACCGAAATTAATTCGGTTTGGTTTTGGTCCGGTTTGGTTTCATTAAATTGAACCGAATTTTTAGACAAAAAATTTCATAGAAATTTTCTCCAAAAAGAATATTTCTTAATGGGGTTGGGCTGGGACATTCCCAAAGACCCGCGACTGCGTCGGTCGGCGGCGGCGCGCGTCTGGGTGGCCCATTTCTCTCCAATACACCATAGTGTACCCAACCCAATAGAACTTAGGTATGCCTTGTGCACTATATATACTAGTGAAAATTTTTCTCCACAAGCAATATGGGATATTTTACACTAGCAACACTTAGTCATAAGTCAACTTTTTGCATGGTTGAGATGCTCTCTTTACACATTAATTTCTCATTCCATTTACACTCAAATTTGACAAATGAATATTCCATATTATAGTGCTCGTTACAAGGATTCCGATGCACAGATAATCCGGTCATTTCGGTGAACGTCTTCACCGGAGAACTCGCCGGAACATTAGTAAAATTTACTGTCAAATTTTAAAGTTCCAACATATATGATTCGTTATACAATAGATACATATGTGCATTCAATTTCCATTCACACAAAAACTCATCCCAAAATAAAATAAAAAAACCTTACATAGTTACATGAATACAACATACGATGACACACACAAACAAGAAACCAACATTACATAACCAGAAAGGGAATTAACCTCCGCATCCGCCGCAACCACCACAACCACCACCGTCATCACAAAGACAGCCTTTGCGGCTAAAAGCCCTGCTAGTGGTGGTCTTTGTACCTGAAGTCATCACACGAAGCCCTCCCGTTTTCCCCTTTGTCATATCTCTCGACGATGAAGAAGACGACGGGGAAGAAGGCGACGGTGACAAAGGCTTTTTCTTTTTACGGCTGAGGAAACCACATAACAGTTTAACCATCGAGCAGTACTACTCAGTCACAGGTTATGGTAAAGAGCAGGAACTTGGGCTTGAGCTTTTGTCCTTCCTTTATGAAAAAGGAAATCTATGTCCGCTTTGTATCTAAAAATAATACAAATTAGATGTGTCGTAGATATCCCTATATAGCCATTAAATTTGCGTGTAGTAGCTTATGACATATTCACAAGCAATTGTAGAAGAAATTTCGTTTCAGGTAATGAATGTAACCGCTTTTTGTTTAAAATTCATAAGACAAAAATTACATATTTTTGTTGTCAACTTCAAAAATTATATATTCAACTCAAGTATTAGAAGAAGAACAAAAAAAATCTCTTTGACTATGTTATCCAATATATTTTAATGCTAAATGGTAATATTTTAACCATATACAATAAACAAACTTTGTGGTAACACCATCGCAAACGCCACTACTATGGCAAATTGTATCGGTGGCTTGCACCAGAGTTGATTATATATGGTCATGTTCGTTTGCCGGTCGCTAGCGGCAGCGATTAAAATTGTGTTCGTTTGTCAGTCGACTAATCGCAGCGATTAGTCGCTGCGACTAGCGATTAAAAATTTTAGCCGCTAAATTTTTTAGCGTTTCAAAATAGATTCAGCGACTGCTAATCACTGCCGCTAGCGACTGGCAAACGAACATAACCAGCGACTGATAACAGCTGCAGGTAATCGCTGCCGCTAGCGACTGGCAAACGAACAGGGCCATATATAACCATAGTGGCCATTCTCTTGCTCGAGGTTTATGGCATTTAGTAATCACTGTCTAGTACAGTTTAGAATCATTTCTTCTCGTATTACATATAAAAAAAAAATAGTCCTAAAATTGGAAAGGGACACATCACAATATCTTGCGTGACAAAAGATCCAAGGAACAATGCCCGTTATTACGGAATCCCAGAAAAAGTATGATGAAAACAAGCTAATGCCCCCCCAAGGCAAATGCTACAATGAATCTCTATAAAAAGTTTGAAACCCGACTTCTCTATTTGTAGCTTTGTGACACCTCCGCAACAACCTTGTCCATGAACTGATATTTCTTGTCAAATCCCCAACCAGGATTACTCTGCGTTACCCAAGATTCAGATAAATGTCAGCACCTCTTTAGAGATTATCTAATTAAGAAAAAATGTTATTAAGGAGATTGAACCTTTAGAGTAAGAGCAGCACGATCTGCAAATCGTTTCACAGAATCAGGTGCACTTTTGGGAAGTGTTGTAGCAATTCTATCGAGTTCCTCATTCTGTTTCTTAGCAGTTACTCGATCAGGGCCACTGTAGTGATCAACAATCTCTTTAATAAGAGGTGCCTGTGCCATCACTTCATTAACTGCTTCCTGCCAAAGGTGAGAAAACTAGGTGATTAAACAGAACAATTATATTGCATGGACATATAAAAGTTTCACAGATTGAACATTATTATTACCTCCCATTCTTCTTGATCCTTAATTCCCTCGTAAGCCACCATGAAAGGCTTCACCTTCTCGAGGCACTCACGCAGTGACATTGGGGGTTTCTCATCAATGTCAGGATTTGATCCAAAGTCTGGCATGAGATACTCTGGCTCACACTCAATCTGCAAAGCAGAAAGATCCACAAAGATAGAGAAAACTTAGAAATTCAACATCCATCTAATGCAAAGCCAAACAACAAAAAAGGAACTTTCTCCATCCTCCTTCGGCTTAAAGACCATTTCACAATGAGAGAATCAGAGGATGTCATAATTACAGGCCTATTAAGTCAACAAACTTCTACAATTCGAGGCCACAATCAATTTATCAACATCATACAATAGCGTTTAAATCAAAATTAATTACATTGCTTCTCCTGAATTTTGTTTTCCTAAAGCTAGCTTTCAGTCTCAGCATTATCTGCAGCAAATTTTATAGACAATTCATAGAGACAGAAGAAACTATACCATGAGATTGGTTTCGTAGGCATCAACAATAGCATCATGAGCAGTAGAAGGCACAGCCTTTTCGCATACAGCCTCAAAACCTTCTGCCAATTCTTTCATCATCTCAGGTCCGATTTTCTTAGCAAACTTCTCACCATCAGCTGAATCTCCAACGAATATACTCAAAGCCTCTTGTTCAGCTTCCTCTTCTTTCTTATCATCTCTATATCCTTCACCACCTCTTCCTCTACCTCTCCCTCTTGCTCCTCTTCCTCTGCCTCTCCCTCCACCTCTTCCTCTTACACCGCTTCCTTCAGCTTCACCACGCGAAAGCTCACTCCTCGCTCTTCTTCCAGCCTCTTCCCTACTTATTTGTGGCCGGGGAGTATCATCCTTGGGCGGCGCTTGGGCACGCTGCTGTTGCCTCTGATGTTGTGGACGCTGCTGTTGCTGCTGTGGCGGAGGCTGAGGGCGTCGAATGTGGCGGTGTTCTTCCTGTTGGCCTAAACCTGATTCCACAGAAGGCTTTCCTCGACCTGCTCCACTTCCTGTAACTATTCTTTGATTGGGATGTGAATTATCGCTTCCTAAAGCATTGAATATGTTGTTAGGCGGCGCGGCTTGTCCAGATTTGGACTCTGCCGGTGGCGGAATTGGCGGCGAGTGCAGTTGCGGCTGCTCTTCCCTGCTCATTTGCGAACGCGGATTTCCGTGAGATTCATCCCTGTGCGGCGGCTGTGAACGGTTTTGTTGAGGTTGCGAACGCGGCTGCGTCAGCGGAGGCTGGCGAGGAAGCTCAGCAGTGAAAGGTGAAACCGGGTCTGAACCAACGGATCCTCTTCCACGGCCAATATTAGGAGAATCAGGTCTGACAAATGGAGAAAAGGAATGAGAAATCGGATCAGACTTGATTGGACGGCCTCGACCATGACCATATCCTGCGGTAGATGGAGGCTCCGACGAATCACGTCTTAGTCCCACAGGTTCGCTAATCTTTTCTGGTTCAAGATTGATGCCAAATTTGCTCTGCCCAGCGGCGGGAAATCCTCCATCTCCACCTCCGAATCCGGAACCGCGTCCACGACCGCGACCGACGCCGGAGGAAGAAGAGAAATGAGATGTTGTTTGAATGAGAAATGGGGTTTGCTTGACTATAGATGGAAAGGCAAAGCCATTAGGGTTTGAGAATGTTCTTCGTATAGCACCTCTCATCTGGAGATCTCTACCAGCAAGAAACCGTAAACAATGGCGATCGGAGAATTCGAGGGTTTTGAGTTACTGCGTTAGATCGAAGATGGGTTTTTCACAAACGACGCCGTTGGATGACCAATAATTACATAACTGCAGTTCCATCCCTCATGTTTTTACAACCCACGAAAAACTATATATATTTTTTATTGACTCTAAAATACCCCTTAACCACTCTTGGTAATGGGGTTTGCGGTTTGCCTAATGAATGCTACAATTATAGTTAACATTTAAAGGATAATGGCTACAATCAATTGTTGATGTATTCATATTTTAATATAAATACATAGATCACTACATTGTCATTAGTTATTGTAATCATAGCCATATTGATGAGTCTCATTATTTGTGTTGATATCACCTCAAAATGGATGTTCAAACCCATGTCTGAACTCATGTCACGAAAATATGCAATAGGTTTGATAGAAAACTCAGTCTATAAAATGCCAATCATCAAATACTAAATACAATATATGTAAATATACCTAGTCCTCTTCTTTCCGAACGAAGACACAAAGAAAGATTAGTGAGAAAGATCAGCTTCATGTTGGAGTGTCCTGAAATTTTTTGTATTTATTCTAGGTAAAGTTGTAGTGTCAAAGTTTGACAATCTTATAATATTAGGTGGTTATAATGTTTTGTTAGAAACCGCTTATAATATATGGTTTATGAATCAATTGCTAATATTATAAGATCCTAAAGAGTCACACACCTAAGCAAATTGGATCATGAAATTTATTAGGGTTTTGTTAATCGTATTAATTATATGTTATATAAGATATACATATAATAATATATTTTTATTTTTATTAAAAGAATTAATGTTAATTACATGTACATGTGATTTACTTGTATAATTCACATATATATATATATATATATATATATATAAAAGTGATTCAAGGGTCTTACTCAATCACTGATTTTAAATCAACTTTATTTTATTTATAATCTAGTGTTATTCAATAGTTTATTTTAATTTTTATTATAAATCTAGTGTTTTTGGTTCTAGTATTTGAAATTCATTCATTAATAGAGTTTGAAATCTAATGTTATTCGATGAAGGATTTTAAATTATATTTTAAAATCCAGTGTCATTTAAACCATAAAGGATTGTGATATCTTTGTATTTTAATGGATCCTCTGTATTTTATAATTATTTTAGTCTTTGTACAAATCCTGACAGTTAAAATTGTAATTAAAATGTATAAAGTGTTATAAATTGTTACGAATTCCAACACTTTATTCCCTAAAAGCTATCAAATATAACTCAAGTTACCTACATTAACAAGATGTTGGTGGTTATAAAGAAAAAGAGTTCCATGAAGAGAAAAGTCATCTCAAAAACAAGAGAGCATTATAATCTAACAAAAGAAATTGCAATTTTCAAATAGTCATAACGTTTTCTCATCCAAACAATACGTCTTTTCATTTCATTTATAAGCTATTAGTATATATCATAAAGAATAGTATCATTCTTATTAACTCTTGTTATCTACCTTTACATAAATAGATTAGGGCCTCACTCTTGTCAATCCTATATATATAGTCTCCCTGTAAACTCTAATATTATTCTAATATTATTCTGTTTTACAAACCTATATGGTATCAGCCGCTCTTTCCGACTAATTTCACTTTAGTCATCTCTTCATTAAGCTTCATCCATGGCTAATGGTGCTGATAACTCCACTACCGTTCCAAATCTTGGTGATCCCGCTACTCCTCTTCTCGCCATCAATATGACGAGTATTACTAAACTAACGTCCAGTAATTACATTACTTGGAGCAAACAGATTCAACTCTTTTTCAATGGGTATGATTTACAAGAATTTATTCAGCCCACTGCTATAGTTCCATCGCCCACAGTTCTTGTCAATGGCTTGGAAAAAACTAATCCTGCTCATTCCTCATGGACTCGTCAGGATAATCTTATTTTCACTGTTGTTCTTGGTTCCATAAGCACACCATTACAGTCTCTTGTGGCTTGTGCCACAACCACACTCCAATCTTGGGAAATTCTTGCAAATACCTATAGCAAACCTACTAGGGGACACATCAAACAAATCAAGGATCACCTCAAGAAATCAACTAAAGGTACCAAATCAATTGATGAGTACCTTTAATTCATGAAGACAAAGTCAGATCAATTGTCTCTTTTGGGCAAGCCCCTTGATCATGAAGATCTCGTTGAACACATTCTTGATGGTCTCCCTGCCGAATACAAATTTATAGCTGATGCTGTCTACAATCGGGATCTACCGATTTCATTTCCCGAGCTTCATGAAAAGCTTCTAAATCGTGAAGTCGATCTCCTCTGTCATGTTTTACCCGTCGAAGCTTTCCCTCTTACTGCCAATGTTGCTACGTCAAAGTCATGTCCTAACTGGAGAAATCAGTCTAGTCAACAATATGACACTCATCATCCGCCATCTTACAGAGACAACACCACATCAACCAAACGATACTTCAAACCTTACCTGGGTAAGTGTCAGGCGTGCGGTACTCAGGGTCACAGTGCTCTTCGCTGTCCCCGATTCAATCTTGTTGAGCAGCAACCTCAATCTCTAGCTTTGTCCAATTGGAAACCACGTGCGAATGTCGCTTCCTACTCCCCTGACACAGCTTCGTGGTTCTTAGACAGTGGTGCTATCAATCACATCTCTGCCGATCTGCAAAATCTTTCTCTTCATTCTCCTTATCAAGGAAGAGACGATGTTGTTGTTGGTAATGGAACTGATCTCGGCATCACTCACGCGGGTTTTGTATCTCTACCCTCTGATTCTCAAAAATTTTCTCTTAAAAATGTCTTGTGTGTTCCTGCTATGACTAAAAACTTAATTTCAGTATATCAATTTGTGTTGATAATAATGTAGTTGTTACCTTTGATCCTTTTCTTTTTCAGGTGACGGATCTCGTAACGGGAACACAACTCAAAACGGGGAAAGTTAAAGATGGGATGTATGAGTGGCCACATTTTTCACATTCTTTTAATCGTTTTCAAGCTTTATCTTGTACTAAAACTTCTACTCTAAATTGTCACTTTCGTTTAGGCCATCCTCATTTGGCTATTTTGAATAAAACTATCTCTGATTTTTCATTGCCTTTGTCTAATAAATTTTCAGATTATTTAGTTTGCAACTCTTGTTCCACAAAAAAAGTCATAAACTTCATTTTCGCACCTCAACAATCGAATCCGCACAACCCCTTCAAATTGTTTTCTCGAATGTGTGGAGCTCCCCAACTCTATCTAATGATGGTTACAAATACTATCTAGTATTGGTTGATCATTATACAAGATACATGTGGTTTTATCCTCTTAAACAAAAATCAGAGGTTGCCAACACTTTTAAACGTTTTAAGGCTCTTGTTGAAAATAAATTTCAAACAAAAATACGTATTTTTATACAGACAATAGTGGTGAATACATAGCTTTAAAAAAAATTTTATCAACACATGGTATTTCACATACCTCACCACCGCGTACACCCGAACATAATGGAAGCTCTGAACGAAAACATTGACATATAGTCGAAACGGGTTTAGCTCTTCTTTCACATACTATGATTTCGGTTTCTTTTTGGCCTTTGCTACAGCTACTTATCTCATCAATCGATTACCCTCTACATCATTACGTTTTAAATCTTCTTTCCAAAATCTCTTTAACAAATCGCCAAACTATTTGAAACTAAAGATCTTTGGGTGTTTGTGTTACCCGTGGTTACGACCATATGCGACCAACAAACTTGATGCACGATCTACACCATGTGTATTTCTTGGTTATTTATTAACACAAAGTGCATTTCTTTTTTTATCTGCAAATGTCTCGTTTATATGTATCCAGACATGTTGAATTTTTTGAAAGTCAATTTCCATTTACAAAACTCATAGATTTAAGAAACAACAAACTTAATCATCATGACTTGTTTGTTTCTTTATCATATGTCACATCGTGGCCACCCACATCACCAATTCCCTTTGTTCCACCGTTATGATCTACTCCACCTTACTCACCTCTATCTTATGTTCTTAGTTTCTCACATGATTCCCCATCTACATCAGAAGCTCCATCCCCTATTATAGCTCCAGCAAATCCACCAACATTTCCAGCAAGCTTGTCACCACATGCAGCAACCTCGTCACCACCTGTTGAAGACTTGATCTTCACTCCACCATCACCATTGTCTTCTGCTAATTTAGATCTGCCTCCACCAGCTCCGGTCATCAACACAACACTTGCTCCACCACCTTCAGATGCTCCTCACAATACGCATGAAATGGTCACTCGCCGGAAGAACAACATTATCAAACCCAATGCTAAATATTCACTCACAGTCAATCTCCTCCATGCCCCTGAAGTTGAACCATCAAACTATACACAAGCGCTCAAAAATCATAATTGGCAAACTGGAATGTCAACAGAGTACATGGCTCTAGCTCGTAATAACACTTGGACATTAGTTCCACCAGAATCTGCTCCAAATTTAGTTGGATGTCGCTGGGTATACCCGATTAAACGCAAATCTGATGGTTCAATCGAACGCTACAAAGCTCGTTTAGTTGCAAAAGGGTTTCATCAGCGACCCGGGATTGATTATTTTGAAACCTTTAGTCCTGTGGTTAAACCACAATCTATTCGTTTGATTTTAAGTTTAGCTACTTCTTATAATTGGTCTTTAAGACAATTAGATGTTAACATTGCCTCTTTGCAGGGAAAATTAAATGAAGATATCTACATGATCCAACATCCCGGTTTTATTCATAAAGATTTTCCTAACTATGTTTACAAGCTAAATAAAGCGATTTACGGCCTCAAGCAAGCTCCTCGTGCATGGTACAAAGAATTAAGTCAATATCTACTTATTAATGGTTTTGTTAATGCCTTTGCAGATACTTTATTATTTTCTCTACATATACATTATGTCATCATCTTCGTCTTAGTGTACGTAGATGACATTATTGTCTGTGGAAATAATGCATCCAAAGTCAATGCCTCTATCCAAGCTCTTGACACTCATTTTTCCATTAAACATATGGGAGCTCTCTCTTATTTCTTAAGACTGGAAGTAACAAGGGACAAGCAGGGATTACTTCTCACGCAAACCAAATACGTAACAGATCTACTACGATGAACGTCTATGTTGCATTGAAAACTAGTCACAACACCTTTGGCTGCCACCGATGTTCTTACATCTAAAGGAACTCCATTACCAGATCCAACAGAGTTTTGGATTCTCATTGGTAGTCTTCAATACCTACTACTTACCAGACCCGACATTATATACGCGGTGAATAAACTATCCCAATGTATGCATCAACCTACTAGATCACCTTCTCGCTGCTAAACGGGTTCTCCGCTATCTCAATGGCTCTCGTACTTGTGGTATTTTTTATAGTTCAAACAATACTACACCTATTTTACATGCCTTTTCAGATGTTGATTGGGGTGGTGACAAAGATACCTACGTCTCAACTGGTGGTCAACTTGTCTACTTTGGCAATCATCTAATCTCTTGGTCCTCCAAAAAGCAGAAATTTGTAGCTCGTTCATCCACTGAAGTCGAATAAAAATCCGTTGTCGATACAGCCGCAGAAATTCAATGGATCAAGAATCTTCTCCATGAGGTACGTTTTCTTTTGTCTTCCCCTCTGGTCATCTATTGTGACAATGTCTTAGCTACACCTCTTTGGTTAGTTCTTTGAGATCCTTGCCTCTTTGGTTAGAGTCATCTATTGTGACAATGTCTTAGCTACACCTCTTTGGTTAGTTCTTTGAGATCTTTGCCTCTTTGGTTAGAGTCTTGGTGTATTTTTTGGCAACGAGGTGGCAAAGCTTCTAGGTCTCAACGGTGCATCTGGAGATCTGGTTTCTCGAGAGTCCATGTCCTAAGGTCTTTTGTGGGTGAATTTCTCTTGCTAGTATGGTTTGTTCTTTGCCAAAGTGTCTGTTTGTAGATGGAATTTTTGGTGTATTGATTGTTTCAGGCTTTCTCCTCAGTTGTTATTGCGTTCATTTTGAGTTCGTGTTCCAGGGGATTTCACTACTCTCGCTCCTTGTTTCTACATCATGGATCTAGCTAAGATCTGTAGCTCTTATCGGTTTGCTCTTCATGCGTTTTATGTCTTTTGACTTCGCCATCTCCGATAGATCGGTGGACAATATCGTCATACTGGTTTATTGATGTCTCTGTATTTTTATGATTATAGAAGTCATTTAGCATCACTTTTAGATCTTTTAGTGTTCATATGTTGCATCTATAGATGTTATTAGCAAAGTTTTCGATTTTTAGGAATTTTTGCATTAGCATTTGCATATACACACATTTTAGAGAATTTTCAAGACTTTCAGGAGCTTTCAAGATGTTGTTGCGAATTTGGAGAAGTAAAGGGAAATGCGTGGAACGGAACCAGCTCAAGCGTAGAGCAAGTTAGGACTTAACCCAACCATCGAGCCAAGCCATCGAGCCAGACATCCTTCAGCTTGATCACCATCGAGCCTAACATCCTTCGGCTCGATCACGGATCGAGCTCACCTCGGCCCGGCTCGATCTCCACGATAGCCTGGCTCGATCTTCACCTTAGCCCAGCTCGATCTCCTAAGCCCGACTCGATCAGCACCTTTGGCTCAACCATGCACTTTCTCGGCTCAATCCCGCGATCGAGCCAGGCCAACTCCGGCTCGATCCGGCGATCGAGCCAAACTGTATCTTGTCTCGACCAAGTTTCACACCTACTTTGGCCACCTCAATCACTCTCTGCACCATATTCTACATGGTTTGATCACATGCGTTCTTCAGCTCGAGCCCAAGCAGCTCCGACCCGACCAACTCGAACCAAGATGGATCTGACCCAAGACCCAACTTAATGATTAGTTTTTTTCTTTTATGCGTTTTAGGGCTTTTCCTAAACACTATATAATGTCCTAAACGCCTCCATTTGGAAAAAAGTCTTTTCTTTTGCTATTTTTAGGTTTTTTCTTCGGTTTACATTTTCTCTCTTTTGTTCTTAGTGTTCTTCATTTCAAAACCCAGATTTCTTCTAAGTTTATGTTAATCTTCTGTTTTCTTTATTTTTCTGCATAGATTAGGGCTGTGAACTATCTGGTGCATGTTGATTTAAGTTTTTAAGCTTTTAAATCTCGTTTTTAGTTTGATCATTTCCTCTGTTTTTGTTTACTGTTCCATTGATGTTCATATTTTTCGGGTTGGTGTTCTTGACGTTTTAGATCTTCATCTTATGCATATTTGTTTGTTTTTGTCCTCTTCTCTAGTTTTAGGGTTTTGTAAATTATGTTCCTTGTTGTTTGACCTTAGATCTAATGTTTTCCTTAGTAGCTATGTCTTCATGTTTCTCTTGCATCATTCATGCTTTGTGAGTAGTGACTTAGGTTCCTTGAGGATGAGATAGGGTAGTGTTGTTTCTTTGTTCCTCATAGGTGTCTAAGCTTTATAGTTTAATAGTTCATTTATGTTTCATTGTGCTTAATGCTCATTTCGACCTGACCTGTTGAGATATGAACTTAGGCATTTCAGCACCCGAAAAGTGTTCAATGAAGTGCCTGATCATGGTGATTTCAGAGATTTGCATGCTCGCCTAAGGAATTAGATGCTTAGGATATGCATCTCAGTCTAAGGAATTAGACGTTTGGGAGGCTTATTGGCTTAGGTAGATTGGTTCGTAATGCATATTATGTATACTTCCGCTAACAAAATTTTAGGTCTGAATACCACCTAGTTTGATCTCATCTGTCAAGGAATGGATTTGATTGCTTATGAATCTATCGTCTAGGGATAACTCTTGATTGAGGTATCGTAGACACTTAGGGAGTTTGAGGAGGAACGCTACCCAATTACCCCATCCTTAGGGACTCTTTCTTTGATTGCATCTTTTACTCTTTCACTTCCTCTGTTTTTACTTCACTTGCCATTTATCTTTTTTTACTTATGCATGCTCATCTTTGTTTTCTGTTTTAGTTTCATGCATCTTTTGTTTGTTTAGGACCTGTTAGTAAAACCCTATCTTTATTGCTTGGCTTGACTTAAGAGAACTATTGCATATTGATTGTTAGCATCACACCTGATTGGATTGATAACCCATCTATATTACAATGACATGATAACGTATGATGGAGATTGATACCTGAAAAACATCTGTTATCATTTATCTTCTCGGACTTGTAACAGTTTGCTCTAATTTTTTAAGGTAGTTTCAATTCGCTATAGGAGGAGGCTAGAGAATGTTCGGGCTACTGGCACTTTCCTCAGCTGTACCAAGATGCCTTTGCATGTTTTTGGACTATATAACATTAGATTTTCTGCTTGTCTCGGTTTATTTTCTCGTGTAAAGTAAGGTATTGTATTTGGCGTAAAGTTTGGTTTTTCTTTGCAATTATGTCTGTCTCTATTGATCTTGTATTTCCGAAGAATTCTCATTTTCTGCAGACTTTGATTTCTGTTTGGGTGGTGATGTGTAACACGTTAATTGTATATCTGATTATGAGATGGAAAAAAGTTTTACGGTGTATTATTTTCAAAAACCAATATCGCAAATGTGCATTAAAAATAAGAATTAAAGAAATCTCTAGTACATGGCACAAATGCGTCGACGTGGCAGCTAGAGTGCCAGATCTCATCTCTCATTCACGTCTTGCCACGTGTTCTTTTCTGTAACTCTCAACGCTCACCGAGGAAGAAAAGAAGAAGTCAATTTGTTTGATCGAAAAACATAGGTGATGTGTGATGGCTTCTTCTAGTGGTTTAACCATTCAATCATGCTTCATCTCAGCGAGGGCAACACTCAATTCCGTCTCCAAGCCCACAAGATCTCTCTTCGCTTCCTCTTCTCTTTCAAGACCCACCACAAACTTTAATCTCTCTGTGTGTTGTTCCATGGGTTCCTCTGCTTCTTCTCATAAACCAGACAACGTCCATGGTTCTGCTTCTATTTTCCTCTGATTATTATCCCAATTCTTATTTCTCTTTAGGTTAAATTAATGATGGTGGTGCAGAGGCAGAGAAGAGTGATTTTGCAACTCTAAGTGAAAATGAATGGAAGAAACGTCTTACACCTGAACAGTATTACATCACGAGACAGAAGGGCACAGAGAGAGCTTTCACTGGGTATCTTATCACTCATTTCTCATTCTTAATCATTGCTATTGCCTTACTTCACATCTTAATGCTTTTCTTCATACAGTGAGTATTGGAACACAAAGACCCCAGGTGTATACGATTGCGTCTGTTGCAACACACCTTTATTTGAGTAATTCTACTTTCACTTATATACTCAACTAGAATGGATTGATGATTCATGATTGCTAACAGATGAAAAGTGTTAATATATAAATATTGCAGTTCATCGACAAAGTTTGATAGTGGAACCGGGTGGCCATCTTATTACAAACCAATTGGAAACAATGTGAAGACAAAACTAGACCTCTCTATTATCTTCATGCCTAGACAAGAAGTTACTTGTGCTGTTTGTAATGCCCATCTTGGTCATGTCTTTGATGATGGTCCACCCCCTACCAGAAAACGATATTGCCTCAACAGGTTTTATTCTTATCTCCCAACACTATCCTCTATATATATATTGAAACAAGTTTTGACTCGGTTCCTGTCTTTCTGGTTTTTCCAGTGCGGCTCTGAAACTTGAGGCATTGGAGAGAACCAGAGATTAAGAGTTTCTGCGTTTGTTTGTTCATATTTATATAGTTTTCATTTGCTATTCCTTGTATTGAGATCAATACAAGTCAAACACAAAATAACAAAAAGGTATAAACTTTTGAGTGATTCCAATTATCGCCGAGACAGCACATTCTTAAACATTGAAATCAAAGTCTACTTGTATAAACTTATGAGTTGATTCCACGATGGCCGAGACAGCACATTCTTAAAACTTATCTAATCAAATCTCTTCCCCACGTCTTCACCATATCCATTTCTTAATTCCATACAAGACTCTGTATATATATATATACCATGGTTTTGGCTAGTGTTCTATATCAGAGAGCTTGAATAATATGGGGAAAGACAGTGGCAAGGTTGTGGTTTTGGATTTTTGGGCAAGTCCTTACGCGATGAGGACAAAGATTGCGTTGAGAGAGAAAGGAGTTGAGTTCGAGATTCAAGAGGAAGATCTGTGGAACAAAAGTGAGCTCCTGCTGAAATCAAACCCTGTTCACAAGAAAGTCCCTGTTCTCATCCATCAAGATAAACCTATCCCTGAATCCCTCGTTCAGGTTCAGTATATCGATGAGACGTGGACCGATACTGCCTCTTTCTTGCCCTCTGATCCTCTGTCTAGAGCCACTGCAAGGTTTTGGGCTGATTTCGTGGATAAAACGGTACACATGTTTCTCTGTTTGTCTCTGCTTATTAGTTTGTGCCCAAGAGAAACCTGAAGCCTAATCTGAAATGAAATATGAGGCTTTAACTAAATAAAACATGAATGAACTTTGTTGAAAATATATAAGTTAACAAAAGTATATATCTTCAATACTAACAACGATTTAGCATTTTATAAAATTAGCTTATTTTGTGTTTTTTTTTTTTTAAAAGCTCATCAATAATTTCCGTTTTCATATAAGAATTATTAGATCCATAAAAATTATGAGGCTGAATATATATGTATAATTCATATATGGTGAGGTCCAGCCCAGTTTGTGCTTACTTTGTTTTGGTCCAATTAACCAAAATGCAGATATCATTTGAAGGAGGAAAAAAGATATGGGGAAACAAGAAAGGAGAAGAACAAGAGAAAGGAAAGAAAGAGTTTGTTGAGAGCTTGAAGGTTCTTGAAGCTGAGCTTGGAGACAAATCTTACTTTGGAGGAGAGACATTTGGATATGTAGACATAAGTCTTGTCCCATTTTACAGTTGGTTCTATGCACTTGAGAAATGTGGAGATTTTTCTGTGGAAGCTGAGTGTCCAAAGATCGTGGCTTGGGGAAAGCGATGTGCTCAACGCAACAGTGTTGCTAATTCCTTGCCTGAATCTGAGAAAGTTTATCAACAAGTCCTTAAGCTCAGACAGATTTTTGGTGTCGAATGAATCCCAAAAATTATAAAAAAAACTCCATTTTTTCGTTTTGCAAAATGTATTTTCTCTTTTTGTCTTTCTCATGTATGATTCTGTTTTTTCTTCTTTTCTAAATGGACTGTGAAAAATTATTCAACTTTCTTTTTATCTATTTAACAATTTTTTTTGTCTGCAGCCATGGAAGGTGAAATTTTAGAAGTATCAATTATAGTAGAAATTGATCAAATTAGAGTTGATAAACTAACAGTTTGATACCACTGCTCTGAAAAGTTTACAAATTTTATTTGAATATAAAATAAATTTGACAAATTTTGTTATTTACTATTTACTCATGAATCTGTGGCAAATATGTCACATATTGGTGACAAAAAAATAAAAAAGTAATATCGAGAGAAAGGGGGCGATTTGGGAATGATTACCATCTTCTTTCTTCTTGTATCTTCTCCTTCAATGGAGCAGTTATGGTCAGTTATTGACAGTTATTCTTTCAGTTTTCATCTGGAAGACAGTTAATCAGATCCTTCATCAACTATATATAGCGTGGAAGTGGATCTTATGCTTTGGTTTGTTCAAATTTTCGGGATTCTTATTCAATCAAACAATGACAGAAAAGATAAGAAATCAGATGCAACAAATTTCTCTGGGAGTTGATTATCTTGTTTTAGCACTACCAGAGAATCTTTGTGAAGAAGCAATTGCAGCGAATGAATTTTCGCTAATCGGTAAGCCCGTCAATCCTCGAAAACAGAATGTTCGGGCAATGGTGAATGCGCTTCCTCGCATATGGGGATTCAGTGAAGAAGTACAGGCTCGATTACTCGCAGATATGATGATTCAATTCATCTTCCCTTCCGAAGAATCACTTCAAACTGTTATCCGACGGGGACCTTGGGCTTTCAATGATTGGATGGTTGCATTGGCACGATGGTCTCCTTTGCATTTGGCCGATGAATTGCAATACATAAACTTTTGGGTTCAAGTGCATGGTGTACCCATTCAATTCCTCACTTTGCCAATTGTGATACAAATTGGTCGTCTCCTTGGCTATTATCTCGAAACAGATTTTTCTGATGAAGGAAGTCAACTTACTGGTTATGTACGGGTGAAACTAAGGTGGCCAATCTCATCTCCGTTACACTTCCAAAGGCGCTTCCGGTTTGGAGAGACAACGGTAATCTTGTCTTTAGTTTATGAAAAACTTAAAAACTTATGTTTCATATGCGGTTTGATGAGCCACGACGAATCGGAATATAATGTACCATCCGGATCTCCTCCACAACCATCAGACCATGATGAAGATCCAGGTGACAATACCGATGACACACCAACAAGTGACAAAAATTAGAAGAATGTAGATGACACAAATACACCACAACCAACTGCTTCAAAAACTAAAGGTTTTGATACTGCATCAGCATCTTCTTCTAAGAAGTGAAAGCTTGAAGCGACTTCCACAAATCTCGGTGATGGAATGGGTTACTCTGAACAGAACCAAGTCTCCTTGGCAATTGATACACAAGAAACAGATGGCTGGCTCCGGCGTTCCAGATTCAATACCTTGGTGTCCAAGACTTGGTCTATCTGACCTTATGTTGTGAAGACTACAAACATTGATCATGATTGTCAACTCTCTTCATCATGTTCAAACACCAGTGACGGTTCGGTGCGCCATAAGGCACCGGGTTTGATATGAATACAGCCTTTTGGAACAATCGTGGTTTGAAGGAATCTACGGTTGTTCGACGCCTTAAAGGGATAACAACAAGTTATGCCCCAGACGTATTCTTTCTAATGGAAACAAAAAACTCAAGTGATGTAGTTTGTGATGTTACAGCCCGTCTTAAGTATGATTCAGTTGTATGTGTACCACCTAGGGGTATTGGGGGGGGGGGTTGGCAACAATGTGGAAATTTTATGTAACTCTAGAAGTCTATTTTATGGATGCTAATGTAATCGATTGCAAGATAAGTAATAAAGGCTTTGTTTACTATTATACTTGCGTATATGGCCATCCTAACCGAAAGTTTCGACATATTGTTTGGGAAAAGCTTCAAAGAATTGCAATACACCGAACAGGCCCTTGGTTACTCAATGGAGACTTCAACGAAATTCTGAATCCTTCTGAGAAACATGGTGGTAAAACTAGAACAATTGCATCTTTGCAGGATTTTCGTAACACTATTGACATTTGTGGTGTATCAGACCTTACATATATTGGAGATAACATGACCTGAATTGGCAAAAGAAGAGATACTGTAATTGAGAGCTGGCTAGATAGAGTTTTTGTTAATAAGGAATGGATAGCTCTATTCCTTGGATTTGTATCTAGACTTAGTAGAATCCGATCGTCGTCCTGCGATTATCACTATTGATGTTTCTAAGTCAGCTACGAAACAACTCTTTCGATATGACCCTCGTTATGATTCAGATTTGGATTTTAAGGCATTAATCAATGAATCCTGGAATAAAAATAATGCAACAAAATCAGTTACAGAGAGATCAAAATCATGCCGATTAAAGATTGATAGATGGAAACGAGAATCACAAACAAATGCAACATAAGTGATTACATCTCTACGATTAGACATCGAAGCTGCAATGCGAGACTCGTCTATACCTATTACACAGGTTCATGATCTCAAAAGGAAACTTGCACAAGCATATTTTTGTGAAGAACAATACTGGAAACTACGTTCTTGTAATAATTGGTTAAAGGACGGCGATCGAAACACGAAATTTTTTCACGCTGTTACAAAGAATCGTCTGTCTAGGAATCGGATATTGGCTTTAAAATCCGAAACAAGAGCAAATATTTTGGGAACTGGAGCTTTAGGCAATGAAGCAAGGAAATATTTTGAAAATCTCTTCATTTCCAGTACATCACACGAATTCCCTGAATTTTGTAATGTGCTAAAACCAGTGGTTACACAAGCAGTAAATGATTCTTTAACCAAACTTATCACATACACTGAGATTAAAGATGCAATTTTTTCAATCGGCTAAACCAAAGCTCCAGGACCATATGGTTTTACAGCGATTTTTTATCAAAATCATTGGGACCTAGTTGGCACACAGGTCTGTACAGAGATAAAAGAGTTTTTTCAAATAGGTAGAATGAGAGAAGGATGGAATCATACTAACAATTGTCTTATTCCAAAATCGGATTCCCCCAAAAGTATGTCGGATTTTAGACTGATAAGCATATGTAATGTGAATTACAAAGTCATCTCTAAAATCCTTGTTTCACGACTAAAGCCCCATTTGGATTCAATGGTCACCCCGAATCAAGCAGCCTTCATACCAAAGCGCTATATAACTGATAATATTTTAATTGCACATGAAGTCCTACATGCCTTACGGACAAAGAAGAGAATATCACAACAGTACATGTCAATCAAAACTGATATCAGTAAAGCTTATGACAGGTTGGAATGAAGCTTTTTTACGTGGTGTTCTCATCAAAAAGGGCTTCAATGACACTTGGATTATGAAGTGCATTACTTCAACTTCTTTCTCTGTTCTAATCAATGGAATCCCTCAGCAATGTTTCAAGGGATTTCGCGGACTACGTATTAAGTGTTGCGATTCTTCAGGCCGAGAAAAAGAAGAAAATACAGGGAATAAAAATATGCATTGCAGCACCATCGATAAGCCATCTTATGTTTGCTGATCATTCTTTATTTTTTATTAAAGCTGATCAAGCTAATGCCACTCATCTGCGTCATATTTTTGGTGAATATGAAAGAAGCTCTGGTCAAAGTATTAACTATACCAAATCTACACTTACTTTTGGCCATCGGGTTTACACCCATACAAAAGCCACAATTAAATAGTTATTGGGCATTGAGGCTATAGGTGGTTTGGATCGTTATTTGGGCTTACCCGAGCATTTCGGCAAAAACAAGAAGACGGCTATGGATTTTCTTATCACAAAGATCAGAATTTGGGTTAATAGTTGGCATAATCGGTATCTTTCGGACGCAGGTAGAGAGGTGATAATAAAAAATGTTGCAATGGCATTACCGATTTACACCATGAATTTTTTCTTACTACCTAATGAGATAGTTGCTGAAATAGACCGGATTATGCGAGAATACTGGTGGAAATCATCCCCTGACAGCCGCAAGATGTCTTGGGTTGCATGGAAGAAATTACAAACGCCAAAAGCCGTGGGAGGACTTGGATTTCGTGATTTAAATTCTTTCAACAAAGCCTTGCTCGTTAAGAAATCCTGGCGTCTCATTACACAACCTAATTTACTGGTTTCTCAGCTTCTAAAAGCCTGATACTATAGGACATGCACTATTTTCCAAGCGCCAATCAGGATAAATTCATCATATGGCTGGCGTTCGTTACGAGCAGGATGGGATACTCTCAAACGAGGACTACGATCAAGAATAGGTAATGGACTATCAACCAAACTTGGAAATGATAACTGGTTACCTGTTTCTCCACCACGAGCTCCTAAGCTTCTTGATAGCTCTCTTTCTGAACTTCTTGTAGCAAGTCTAATTACTACATATGGACATTGGAATTATGTAAAGATTAATGAATTGATAGATCCTTTAGATCATCACCATATCTTTCATTCCAAAAATGGTTGAAGAAGATGCTTGGATTTGGCATTATTCTAATGATGGTCATTACAATGTAAAATCTGGATATCAATTAGCTACAATTGATTTTGAGACCATTCAAGAAAGAAAAGCCCCATTATCTACAAGTCCAGAGATAGCCACACAATTATGGAATTTGAATATTTCACCAAAATTACAGCACTTCATATGGAGGATTGCATCACATACAATAAGTACTTCGGAAAATTTAAGAAGACATATTTTGGTTGACCCTTATTGTAAACATGGCTGCAATACTGCTGACTCTGAATTTTTATGGATTTCACATATTAATTAGCATCGATTCTGAGGTCTAAAAGCGTGCATACATCACATTTATGGTCGATTTCACTAAGTTTAGGATTTTTAGGATTTTTGCATTAAAATTTATATATGCATGCATTTTGGAGGTTTTTTAGGACTTTTAGAAGTTTTTGGGAAGGATTTGAGAAATTTCAGAAAAGCAGCACTTAACGTTGAATGGAGCAGCACTCAGCACTCAGCACTCAGCACTCAGCACCCATCACCCAGCACTCAGCACTCAGCACTCAGCACTCAGCATGGAATGGACTGAACTTACCTCAGCGCACTTGCAGGATCGATTCCAATACTATGCATGATCGATCTCAGGCACTTCGGTGACGAAACATGATCAATCCCACTAAGCACCTTCGGGATCGATCCCAACACTTACCAGATCGATCCCGCAACCACTTCAGATCGATCCNCCCCCCTCACTCTTTCAATGTTTCTGGTGAAGTCTCAATTAAAGCTAAGGATGTGCACGAAGATGAAGCAAGACTAAGAAGGAAACAAATGAGATAGATCCCACCAAGGTCGGGATCTATCTCAGGCACTCAATGTCGGGATCGATCCCAACCTCAGACACAGTTTGGA
>OVBE01005364.1:0-21872 GCA_900406425.1 Iberis pinnata | reverse complement strand
TCTTGATAAATCTTGAGAACACATGTGCAAAAATATGGAAAATCTCAAAATTTCTCGCAGGAGGCTGGATTGATCGGTCTGGGGCTGGATTGATCGGTCTGGCTGTTCCGGGTCAGTCTGGACCAATTGGTCCAGCCTTGGACCGATCAGTCTGAGTTTTCTGATTTTTCCAGGGAGTTTGGACTGATCGGTCCAGCTTGGACCGAGCGGTCCGGCTTGCACCTGCTTCATTTGCGAAGCAGCTTGACCAGTCTTCAGTAAAATAGCCATAACTTTTTATTTCACTGATAGATAAACTTTAAACCAGTTTCATATGAAAGCTAACTCACGTGGCTATCTTGTGTCAAAATTTCAGCTTTATCCATCAGTGGGAACATCTTCAAACGTTGGAAATATTCAGACCTTTCTGCCGGATTATGCACCTGAATATGCCAATTTGCATCCAAAACGTCCCGAACACCTAGAAACCTGTAAGAATACCAATTTTGAAGAGAAAAGCTCGAATAACGTTGAATAGAAAGCATAAATGCTTACTATAATGTGTTAAAACTAAGTAATATCAATCGATCCAAGTAAGTGTTGCGGTCGATCCAGATTAGTGCCAGTCCAATCCACGCTAAGTGCTGCTCCATTCCATGTTAAGTGCTGCTTTTCTGAAATCTCACAAATCCTTCCCGAAAACTCCTGAAAGTCCTGAAAAAATCTCCAAAATGCGTGCATATGCAAATTCTAATGCAAAAGTCCTAAAAATCACAAACTTACTAAAATCAACTATAAATGTGATGTATGCACGCCTAAAGACCTTGGAGATTAAGGACAAGAGAGGCATTGAAGACGGATTTGCAGATCATCTTTCCCGACTTCAAGTCGAAGAATTCGTTCCTATAGATGACTCTTTCCCAGAGGAACGCATTTGTGAAATAAGCACCATTAAGGATAAGAATTTCTCTATCCCTAGACTCCATAAGACTGATTCGATTACTCCATGGTTTCGAGAGTTTGCTAATTACTTAGCTGCTGATGTTGTATCACACGATTTTTCAGGTTACCAAAAAAGGAATTCTTTAGGGATGTCAGACATTACTACTGGGATGAACCATATCTCTACAAGCTTTGTAAAGATGGTATGTTCCAAAGACGTCTCCCTGAAGAAGAGATTTAGAATGTTCTGTATCATTGTCATGGTTCAGATTACGCTGGTCACTTTGCTACATTCAAGACGGTTTCTAAGGTACTCCAAGCAGGTTTCTGGTGGCCCACTATGTTCAGGGATGCTCATACGTACATCTCTCGATGCGATTCGTGTCAGCGAAAAGGGAAAATTTCAAAGCGAAATGAGATGCCACTAAACTTCATTCTTGAAGTAGAGGTTTTTGATGTGTGGGGAATTGACTTTATGGGTCCTTTCCCTGTTTTTCATAATAACCTTTATATAGGCCATGTTCTTTTACCTGTCGCTAGCGACAGCGATCAGTGATAGCGACAGCGATCAGCGATAGCGACAGAGACAGTGATCAGCGATAACGACAGCGACAGTGATCAACGATAGCGACTCCTTATGTTGTTCGTTTTGCAGTCGCTGCGACAGCGACACCTTCTGTTGTTCGTTTTGCAGTCGCTGCGATGTGTCATTGCGCGACAGCCTATCGCTGCGATGTGTCGCTGTGTTGTTCGTTTGGCTGTCGCTGTGACTAGTTCTGGACATTTGGATTTTGGTTCAGTATAAACGGTTTTTGGTTTTTTAGGGTTAAGAAATATAAAAATCGTTCGAATATTTAATCTAAATCGGATTGGTTCGACTTGAAAATATTGGAGTTCAGTTCGGTTTTGAGAAGTATATTAATACCCATTTTGTATCGGAAAAACAGAAAAACCCAAAAAAACGTGAAAACGCATTTTCCCACAAACAATGCAGAAACGCGTTTTCCTGCAATGCGAAAACGCGTTCTCGAGCAAAAAATGGAAAAGCGTTTTCCAGCAAAAAAATTGGAAACGGGTTTTCTCGCAAAATGCTGAAACACGTTTTCCAACAAAAAACCTGTTTCCCCGCAAAAAAATGGAAAGACGTTTTCTCGCAAAAAACCCGGAAACGCCTTTTCTAACAAAAAAATGCGGAAACACGTTTTCTAACAAAAAAGCAAAAATGCATTTTCCCGCAAAAAATCAGAAGAAGTTTTTCCTAAACAAGCAAAAACGTGTTTTCCGCAAAAAACTGGAAACGCTTTTTCCCGCAAAAAATGCGGAGACGCGTTTTTCTGCAAAAAATGCAGAGACGCATTTTTCCGCAAAAAAATGCATTTTGTTTAATTTAATAATTTATTTATTTTTTTAGAATTTATTTTAATTTTTTATGAAGGTGTCGCTGCGACCAGTCGTTGTTCGTCTGGCTGTCGCAGCGACTGAAGCAACCATTCGCTGAAAAAACCAGCGACCAAAAATCGTTGTCGCAATCGCTGGTTTGAGTCGTTAGTCGCTGTCGCTGGTCGCAGCGACTGACAAACGAACAACAACTTGTCGCTGGTTTTAGTCGCTGGTCGCTGTCGCTGTCGTTAGCGACGGGAAAACGAACAAAAACTGGTCGCTGTCGCTAGCGACAGGTAAACGAACAGGCCCATACTAGTTGATGTTGATTATGTGTCTAAGTGGGTTGAAGTGATTGCTAGCCCTACTAATGATGCGAAAGTGGTACTAAAGATGTTCAAGTCTGTGATTTTTCCCAGGATTGTTATTCCGAGATTTGTCATCAGTGATGGAGGCACTCATTTCATCAATAAGCTCTTTAATGGATTTATTAGGAAGCATGGGGTGAAGCATAAGGTTGCATTACCATATCACCCTCAGAAGAGTGGACAAGTGGAGGTTTCCAACATGGAAATCAAAGTTATCCTGCAGAAAACGGTAAATGGGTCAAGGAAAGATTGGTCTCTGAAGCTTGATGATGTTCTATGGGCATACAGAACTGCATTTAAGACCCCTCTTGGAATTACTCCTTTCAACCTTGTCTATGGTAAAGCTTGCCACTTACCTGTAAAATTGGAGCACAAAGCTGCATGGGCTGTCAAGTTGCTTAACTTTGACAGACCGCAGCAGAAAGGCATCTCATTCAGCTCCATGAGATTGAGGAGATTCGTCACTTAGTTTATGGGAACTCCAGAATTTACAAGGAAAGGACTAAAGTTGCACATGACAAGAAAATAATTCCACGAGATTTTCAATAAGGTGACCAGGTATTGCTCTTCAATTCTCGGTAGAAACTCTTCCCTGGAAAGTTGAAGTCTAGATGGTCTAGATCGTTTGTGATAAAAGAGGTGAAACCATATGGTGCGGTTGTGCTCAACGATCGCCAAGGAAATAATTGTGTGGTGAATGCACAAAAGCTTAAGCCTTACTAGCTGCCTCAGATCTTATGGAGGAATCTGAGATTTATCTTGTTGATCCAACCTCAGTTTAGAGGTAACATCCGTCAGGCTCATGACCTTAAAAAGCGCTGAGTGGGAGGCAATCCACTGTTTTGAATTTTTTTTTTTAGCATGTCGAGTTTTGAGACAGTTTAGTTTTGAGTTTACTAATTTTTAACTTTTAGTTATAAGTTCAAAGTGTTTCAGAAGTCCAGAAAAGATAAGCTATGGTCGAGGGTTCAGATCGATCGATCCATATGTGGATCAATCGATTGGATCGATCGATCCCTATGAACAAGCATTTTGCGTAAGATTGGATCGATCGATCCTTCATTGGATCGATCGATCCATCGGGGTTCATGTTCGAGAGTTATAGTCGGATCGATCGATCCGTCTATGGATCAATCGATCTTAAAAATACCCCATTTTGCGTAAGTTCGGATTGATTGATCCTTCCAGCGATTGATCGATCCATCGTACAGGTGATTCGATTTTAACTTAATTTGACCCGGTTTTTAACCATTGAACCAATTTTACTTGAATTGAACCAATTTTCCTTCCCTTCTTCTCCCCCNTTTCCCCCCCCCCCCCCCATTATCACCTACAAAATTTTACAAAACCTTCAAAATCTCCATAACTCAATCTCCACCAAATCTCAACTGATTATCGCGTTTCTTGAGCCTAATCCATACGATTTTTTGAGATCTTTCCGAATCTCAAACCAGTTTTTCGATTCAAGCAAGGTATGAAACCCTACTCCTCTTTTAGCTTATGAAAATTTTGGGTTTTTAGGAATTTTGGATTTTGGTTGATTTAGGGATTGGAATTGATTGATTATGGCCTTATTAAATGTATTTGATAATTATTTGGTACATGAATGATGATTTTTGTTGATTTGTATCGAATTTTTCAAATTTTGATATTTCGGTTTGAAAGTTCAAAAGGGATTTCTGGTTTTGTGGTATTTGGATGGTTCTAGTGAGTTGTTTAGCTTGATTTAATATGTGGAATTATTTAAGATTGAATTTGGGTTGCTAGGATATGATGGTTTGGATTCCATTGGTTTTAATTGAAATCTCTATGAAATTTTCACTTATGTTTCATGATTTTGGATGATTGTTTAGCTTTAATTCTTACTAATTATGTGTTAGTATTGCTCAAACGTTGCTTTCAAGTATCCATATTTAATAGTGATTTCACTAGGATTGTTTTGAAAATTTTGGAATCGGTTTCGTGTTAATGTTCGATAGTATCTCAATTCTTGCATATGGATTGTTTAGTGAATTTGTTTAGAGTTGATAAGGTCACTAACTTTACTTTGAGATCTTTTTATTTTTAGAATGAATCTCACTCCAGCTGAAGATGATCCTATGCGATGTGAGGAAATTGAAGAAGACCCGCAGGTAGAGCAAAAACGAAGAACGAGATCACGAACCGCAAGACAACCACCACCACCAGCGGATAGATCATCTTCACCACCTCCTGCGCCTAAGAAGAAGAAAGCAACCGCTAAAGAAAAGGGGAAAGCGGTCACTAGCAGCAGCACCAAGAACGAGGATGCCAAAGAAGAATATTCAATCCTCGATATGAGGTTCACTCAATCTCCATGGCCTCAGAAACCAAAGACGCGGTTCAAAAATTGCCGCCTCAATTTAGTCTTTTCCTAACTCAAGAGTCACAAGGCTTAGAAGGAGCATAAGTTCACCAACAAATGGGATCATTTTGCTTCCATGTTTTATAATTCTTTACTCAAGAGCTCGCTGGAGCCGACCCGGTTTGCCAATCATGAGACTTTGGTGGCGCTGGGAGTAGATGGTGATGTTGTGGAGATCTTCCATCAGATGGGTCTCGGAACCTTCCCGTTCCAAGATTATCCTGATCTTGCGAGGCAGTTCTTAGCCTCATTCTGCATCCACAACTCGGTTCAGATCCGCGGATCTCATACATCGCCAAATCCGATGTATAATTCTTTTGCTGCGGTGTTCTTTACAGGGTTCCGATGGCGGAGTTCGGTCCTATTTTTGGATTCTGAGCGGAAGGGCACCTTCCTAAGCTGCCCAACTTCTACTCCTACAATGATTTATGGGACGTCACTGCACATGGGCGACATGAGTCTCGAGAGGCGAAGCTTACCGGCATCCGTAACCCGGCTGTCCGCAATGCACTCAAGATATTGGGTTGCACTTTCTACAGAAAGTCAGTGGCAGCAGCGGTCAGTTCTCAGGAGCTTGAGCTCCTCCATTACACCATTTGCCATCTTAAGATGGTAACTTACGAGACTGACCAGGATCGGGATCGCAATGATGCCAACATGGGATGGATTATTGCTAAGATCCTCGCTAGCAAAAAGATCGATGCGCTAAGGAACCCGACCCGGGTTGAGGTGATGTGTAGCCTAGTTACCCCGGTTCTACGTTATGTCGGGATTCCTCTTGGGTTATTTACTCCGGAAAAGTCGAGCAGCCGCGTGGATTGGTCTTATCTCTTCTCGACCAGGTGGTTTACGAAGGACAAAGCCTACATTTTTCTGCACTTGGGAGGTCAGAGGTGCAAGATCCAGCTGTCGTAGCAGGACTTTACTAGCGTCACTTCCCTAGAGAATATTCGTTTTCTTCCGGGAGCTTATCGCTTGGTGGATGGGGTTGCACCTATACCAGACGCGCCACGACTTCCCCGAGAGCAAGTTCATAGTAGACAGTCCACTCAGAGACGGCAACGAGATCCTAGTTCAGAGGATAACTCACATATCCTACCTGAGGATTATAGTGAGTATAATTTTCCACCTCGGTGTCCCGACTTCATAGACGTCGAGTCGATCAGATGGACAGCAGATGCTATTGAGAGGACCCATGGCGTGGTTCAGCGAATTTGGAGCGCTTTAGTGAAGATCTGACGCCCATCATGCTTCAGAGCATATCAGGATAGGAGTGATGAGGAAGAGGAGCCTTCGGTTCATAAAGAGAGAGAGAGAGAGAGAGAGAGAGAGAGAGAGAGAGAGAGAGAGAGAGAGAGAGAGAGAGAGAGAGAGAGAGAGAGAGAGAGAGAGAGAGAGAGAGAGAGAGAGAGAGAGAGAGAGAGAGAGAGAGAGAGAGAGAGAGAGAGAGAGAGAGAGAGAGAGAGAGAGAGAGAGAGAGAGAGAGAGAGAGAGAGAGAGAGAGAGAGAGAGAGAGAGAGAGAGAGAGAGAGAGAGAGAGAGAGAGAGAGAGAGAGAGAGAGAGAGAGAGAGAGAGAGGAGCTGGCAGTTCGGGACAGGCTTCAGACTGATCATTTCTGGTTAGCTTTTCTTTTTCACTTTGGACTTATGTATTTTATTTTTATTTTGGATTTTGGTGTTTAAACTTATTTATTTTCTGGTCATTTTTCTTCTTCTGGATTTATTTTCACATGGGGAAGGTGTGAAGTAAGTTTGGGGGATGGGATACGATAGTTACTAACGTTATTTTGATATTTTGTTATTTTCGCAAAAATTTTCAAAACTTTTTCGTTTTGTTTAGATGAGTCTAGTCGAGTCGACGGAATAATGACCAAAATCTATGATGACTACTAACCCAGTGTAAGTTCGATATCATTCTCTACTTGATTACTGACTTAGATTAACTGCCGCACTTAGGATTGGAACCCCATTGACTGATTTTTATGCTTTTGAAATTTCCAGTCTTTTGGATTGTTAATGATTTGATGCTAGCTCTATTTGGATATGACTTAAATTTGATCTTAATTTTCTTGTTTATGGTGTTGGTTATACTTTGAAAGTTGGGTATTTTGCTCTTCAGTTCTCTGTAAAACCGACAAGTTCTTTTAGTATGATCCGGATCCTTTCTTTCCCTCCCTTCAGAAAATAAAAAACCAGTTCAGAAAAAGGATTGAAAGCGTGACCTAGAAGTCCGTAGTCAACCCGAGCGACTTGTCGGCTTCTTAAAAGAAGTAAAAAGAAAGAAAAACGCGAAAATGCGAAAAAGAAAAGAAAAGGAGTAAGAAAAGAAAAGAAATAAAAAAAGAAGTGAGAAAGGGGAAAAAAGGTCAGGACCAAAAGTCGTTGGATGCTCTGTTAGATATGGGCGCTTTAATAGAAAAGATACTTTAACGTACATTGATCGATACCCCATAGGCAAGAATGCACTATTTGTACTTAATTGAAAGTAGAGAGCTAGTTGAAATGATTTGATGGTTTGATTGATTTTGGATTTAGAGTAGAAAGTATGTCATTGGTTATGTGGTGGTAAACAATTAATTT
Organism: Iberis pinnata; assembly: GCA_900406425.1. NCBI lineage: Eukaryota > Viridiplantae > Streptophyta > Magnoliopsida > Brassicales > Brassicaceae > Iberis > Iberis pinnata. The sequence goes on along the minus strand of OVBE01005364.1, from coordinate 14,240 downwards.
GTAGTGGTTGTCTAGGATTGGTATCTCGTAATTTTTGATGTCTGAATTTGGGTTGCTGAGATTCTAAGAGTTCTTGTGTGGTCCTTTTCAAACCTCTTCTTCAGATGTGGTTTTTGCTTTACTTGAGGAAAAGCAAAGATCTAAGTCTAGGGGAGTTGATATCACTCGATTTTAACACCTTTTAGTGGGTATTTACACACACTATTTAGTGTTATTCAAGAATTTTGGTGTTTGGGACGTTCTGAGGCAAAAAAGACTATTTTTGGAAGAATTCAAGTACCAATTAAGAATGAGCAATCCAAGTCTCGGACAAGGATAGATAGATCGATCGATCCAAAGCACCTGAAGGATTAAGTAAAGATAAGATCAATTGATCCATCACGGATCGATCGATCCATGTTTGATCGATCGATCCCTCACGACGAGCTGAATGAAAATCAAGCTAAAAGACGCAATTGACCTCAAGATCTATTATCAGTTTAATTATTTAGATTTTATTTTCTTTTATTTTAAAACTATTAAAGTCCTTTTGGCTTATTTTTATTATAACAAGTCTTTAAGAAGTTTTTAACAAGTTTTTAGAGAGTTTTTCCAGAGAGAATTGATCTACATCTGTATTTGAGAGGATTTCCGAACTTTGATGTCTTTATATACAATTTGGCTTTTTAATTATACAATGTTTACTCAATCTATGATTTCTATTCTTGCAATCATGTCTGAGTAGTCTCTTTGTTAGGTTTTAGGATTTTCCTAGGGGAAACTAGGTTAATTGTTAGGGTTTAATAAAATGGATTGAAATTTGTTAGGTTCTCGGTCTTGATTTATTGTTAGTACATGAATTAGAGTAGCTAACTAGTTCATTGATCATATAATTATAAACTCAAAGGGATTTGGTTTAGAAGTCTGATCTAATCTAGATGAATAAGTGCCTTTGCTTGCGGGAGTATTGTCTTAGGGGCTTATGAACTTATCGAATCTGAATTGAAATGCATGATCGAATTATCTAAATACGGCGGGAGTTTGTTTTGAGTAATTCGAGATTAGGGATCTAATACTTCAGGAGGAGATTAGCCTATTGTTGTCTTTCGAGTTGGGAATTATTTTCAACAATCAATCATGCATGTTAACCTTTACCTTTAACCTGAATACCTGCGGAATTCTCTATTGCCTAGCGTTTTCGTTAATCGTTTTACAATCGTTTTTACTTTATCGTTATTTTCATTCTCGGTTACAATCACTACTTCAATATGTTCTTAGCTTAATTCCATTTTAAAATGAGAGTCGTGCTTTCTTGGTCTCTGTGGATTCGATCCCTCATATAATACTGCGTTTGCTGTGCACTTGAAGTTAATATATTTGGGTTAAAATCCGAGTGTATCAAGGAGCTAACAGCAATCAAGTGCAACTAGGACAACAAGGAGCTGGTAATGTTAACCAAATTGGGCATAACTATATCTTGATAGGCGATCCGAATGGATTTTCTAACCAGCGCCCAGCTCAGAATCACCCTATGGTCGGTGATTACAGCAATCCTGAAGCGCTCTTTGCCAACCAGAATGCTATCCAACCCCGACAAAATCAATGGCAGGAGTACTGGTTCCTTATTCAGCTAATCTAGATACTTCGCCAAAACCAATATTATGGTATATCCAACGAGCATCCCGTGGACCACATCTATAACTTTGAGGACATTTGCAGCACTACCCAACTCAATGGAGTCTCAAGGGATTTCATGCATTGCAAACTCTTCCATCACTCTCTAGCCGAGAGAGCATTTAGGTGGTTGAAGTCCTTACCTGCTGGTTCTATTCTTTCTTGGGATGACTACAAAGCCAATTTTTTCACTCGCTTCTTCACCACTACCAGGACCAACTCTATGCGAAACAAGATCTCTAAGTTTCAGCAAAGAGAATCTTTGTGGCTGCCCTCATCATGGTTTCTCATATGTAAGTCTCCTCAGCACTTTATATAGAGGAATATATGAGAAGTGCCAACTTTCCTTGGATACAGCAAGCAATGGTGATTTTATAACTTAAGTTGTTCCAATGCCTATCAGCTAATAGAGAACTTAGCTATTAGTAACAATAATCATTGCCTAGATTTCGATAGAAAAACTAGGGGAACTACTTTTGCCACCTCTGAACTCTAAAAAGTGAAAGGACAAGTTTCATAGATGAAAAGGATGTTTACTCAACTTCTCAAGAATCAAACCGTTTTGCTGAAGATTTAAAATTTTGATTGCTTTTCTCTTCAAGAGAAAAATACTAAAAGAGTTGAAAAGGAAGTGAGTTACATTAATAGCCAAGGTCAAATGGTCTACAAGAAAGGGTACAATCAAGAATACAACAAGACTTACCCAAATTTTTCGTGGAGAAGCACCAATGTAGATAATCCTCATGATTAAATCTACCCACAGCATCAAAAAACTTTTGTGCAGAACTCCAATTCAGGCGGTTTTGAATAAACCTCTCAGCCTGTATTTCAACAATCACCTCAATCTCAGCAAAGTAATTCGATGGAGATGATGCTCAAATAACTTTTGGAAGGACAACAACAGTCTCAAAGAAACTTCAATGAGCTAATCAAGAAGTTTGAAGATTTATCTACTCATGTCAAACACCTTGATACTCAAGTGGCTAAGACTTCATAATCTATAAAGAGGCAAGCTGGTGTTTTTCCTGGAAAGTTGAAGACAATCCAAAAGGATATTGTAAGTCTATAGTTGTTGATTCAATTGAAGATGTTGATGAAGTGGAAAAAGCATCAAATATTGGTAAAAAGGCTTTGGATTTCGAAAATCTTGATGTTAAAAAGTTGCAATAAATGAAGCAGACATGAGAGATCGATTGATCATTGAGAGATCGATCGATCCAAGCAACTCCGTGGGAAGAGCTCAATCGAGCACTGAGAGATCTATCAGGCACAGCGAACAAAAATTTCCAGGGACGAATGATCGATCATTCCCAGAAACGATTGGTCTGAAGCCACGAGAAAAAGAATTCGTAGGAAAAGATCGATCGAGCACTCAGAGATCGATCGAGCGCTATCAGACTCAAAGTTTCCAGGACATTGATCGATCAATCCATGAAGGATCGATCAAGCAGGCGATGTCCGACTCAAAAAATAAAGAGACCAATCGATCCCTACAGAGATCAATCAATCCCTCTTCCCAGACTGCTGCAATTCCTACATTGGCTTATAAACCCAGAATCCCTTACCATTTGCAACCTATTAAGGCCATACCAGAATTTGAAGATGGTGAGATGATAGGGAAGAAACCAAATCCACTTAGGAAAATTCATAAGCTACAAGACCCTGGGGTATATGTGCTTCCTTGTTCGATCAATGACGTAGAATTCACAGACTCTCTCTATGATACTGGAGCTAATGTGAATTTCATGTCAATAGGTGTTGTAGAGAGATTGGGAATTTCATGTATCAAACCGTCTACGACAACCTTAAGGCTTGCTAATGATTCTATTGTATCTTCGAGTGGTTTTATCTCAGATCAATTGGTACAAGTTGGGAGTTGTCTATTTCCTGTTGATTTTCATGTCTTAGAGATGAATAGGAATTCAGATGAACCTTTAGTTCTAGGGAGACCTTTTCTTGCGACTGTAGGAGCTATTGTTAATCTTCCTAATCAGTGTTTATCCCTAACAAAGGTAAAGAAAAAGGTTTTCTATCCAGCAGTTCCTCCAAATGGTATATCCAGAGTCACTATGGTTAAAGAAGAGGATATAAAGCATGAATATTTGATCGAACCTAGTCAACAGGGTGCAATTGATGAAGTCTTGCATAAAGAAGCTCAAATCTCAACAAGGAGTACAATTCCAAAGGTCAAAGAAAAAGAGAAGGTGAAACCAAAAAAGATCAAGAAAGATTCTCAAGTGACTTTCATTCCTCAGGCAATAGTTGGAAATGCGATTGAGTATAAGGTGAAAAGCAAGGGGTCTTCAAAACCCTTCTCAAAGGTTAAAGCGTTCTTCACCCTAGATCCTAAGGAGAAAGGAACAAGTGCTGCAAAAGATGTGATGAGTAAGGTTCTGAAGATGAAGATGTATGATTTTGGAATTTATTATGGAGCATCTATTGATGCTGATCAAATTCCATCTTAGAGGTAAGTACCATCAAGCTTAGTGACGTTAAACAAGCTATGAGTGGGAGGCAACCCACTATCTGGTGTTTTAGATTAAACATTTTTAATTTTTGAGTCAGTTTTGTTTTTTATTTCCGAACCTATTTATTTTTAGTTTTGAGTTCTCTGTGATTTAGACTATTTCTGGTGAAGGATCTTCAAGTTACTCATGGTTATCTCTTATCTATTTTCATTCCTAGTCATCTCACTTGAATTGTTGGTTATCTTAATGTTTTCTCTCTTGATTCCTGCTAATATCTATTAGTATTTTTAAGATCATTGCTCACCATTAACCACTTTTTGATGTTTTGACTTGAATTGATATTAGATCTAAGATTATTTGGTTTTTCTCATTAAGTATCTCTTGATTCTTGCTAATTTTAATAGGTACTTGATCATTGCTCTTTACTTATCAACTTGATGATGTGAAACTGGATTAATTTCTTAGAACTGTTTTAAATAGTTCCTTTCACATATGATTCTTGCTAACTGTTCGTTAGTATTGCTCGATCATTGTGCTCTTAATTGTTTCTCTTACAAGTGATTCTTGTTAACTCTTCAGTTAGAATTTCTCAATCATTGTACAACAATTCTATGATGTGTTTCAAATTAAATAACTCTATTACTTCTCTTGAGTGTTTGTTCTTTCTGTAGACATAGCAAATATAGGCATCAACCGTATAGCGCGAGGTAGCAAGTTTGGAGCGGATTTCAGATTGAAGGAAATTCACCATTAGTGTTTCCTCTTCACTTGAACTCATGTATTTTGTTTTTAGTTTTCATTTACTTTAGACTCATCTATTAATTCAGGTTACTCTTATTCCTTCTCTTAGATTTATTTTCACACCGAGACGGTCTGAAGTAACTCTGAAGGAGGGTGTAATGATATCAACTCTGTTTTGATATTTTTTTCTTTCGGTGAAAATTTTCAAATATTTCGTTTTGATTTAAGTTGAGTCTAATCGAGTTTAAAGAATAATAACCAGAATCTGTGATGATTACTAGCCTAGTGTGAGTTCACTTTCATTTTCTACTTGAACATTGACTTAGAGTAACTGTTGGATTTAGGATTTGAACCCCATTGACTGATTGATGTGCTTTTTAAAGTTCTAATCTCTTGGATTGTTGATAATTTGATACTAGCTCTATTGTGATATGACTTAATTTGATCTTAATTCTCTTTCTTATGGTGTTGGTATACTTTGAAAGCTAGGTACCTTGCTCTTCAGTTCTCTGTAAAACCGACAAGTTTTTCAGTATGATCTAGATCCTTTATCTCCTTTCCTTCAAATAAAAAACAGTGAAAGAGGGATTGAACAGTGGAACTTGAAGTCCGTTTCCTCTTCTCATAAAGTCGGATGTTAAAAGAAAAAAGAAAAAGAAAAGAAAGAAAAGCGCAGAAATGCGAAGATAAAATAATAAAACGGAGTAAGAAAAGAAAAGTGAAAAGGAAGTGAGAAAAAGGGAAAAAGGATCATGATCAAAAGTCGATTGATGCTCTGTTTAGTATGGGCGCTTTGATAGAAGAGGTACTCAAGCGCGTTGAACGATACCCCATAAGTAAGAATGCACCATTTATATTTGAATGAATTTAATGAGCTGGTTGTGATGATTTGATAGTTTGATAGATTCGGGATTTAAAGTAGAATTCATGTTGTTAGTTATGTGGTGGTAAACTGTCTATTTGCAGTGGTTGTCTAGGATTAGTGTCTTTAGTTTTTGATACCTGAATTTGGGATTTTTGAGATTCTGGCGAATTCCCGTGTGTCCTTTTCAAACCTCGTCTCTGGATTAAACTTGCTTTACTTGAGGCCAAGAAAAGATCTAAGTTTGGGGGAATTAATATTACTCAGCTTTGATGCATAATAGTAGGCATTTATATTTGTTATACTACATTATGCCGAGTGTTTTCCTTGTAATTTTGGTATATTTTCAGGATTCTAGGTGTTCGGGTCGTTTTGGAGCAAAAAGATGTATTTTGGGATGTTTCAGATGCAAAGTGACCAAGTGCATAAAAGGAGGGATCGATCTCCTCAAATTGGCATATTACGGAGCAAGAGAACGATCGATCTCTCTTGAGATCGATCGAGAATTAGTCCCTGGAATTTTTTGGATCAGAAGATCGATCGACCTAAGTGAAGAACGGTCGATCTCATTTATCAAGCGCCCGATCGATCCCTACACTCGAGAAGAATTTAAAGAGAGCCAAATTACAAAATCTTCCTCAAGCTTATGTGCAATTTTTCTTATTTTATTTATTTTCTTTGAAACCATATTAGCCTTGTGTATGGTTTTATTTTAGAACACACATTATTTTATTCTAGTTTTTACTAAGGGAGATAATTACATAACCCTGTATTTGAGAGAAGTTTCGTTGAACTCTTATTTTATATTCAATATCTATATTTTCTTATGATTATGTGTTCTTCTTTGATATTGATTTGTGTTTGCTTGTCAATGTCTAAGTAGTTCCATAGTTAGGTTTTAGGGGTTTCCTTGTTTTCCATGAAAACCAGGTTTGATTGTTAGGGTTTAACAAAACGTTTGAAATTGTTAGGTTCTTAGTCTAGACTTGTCTTTAATGCTTGAATAGATTGGCCATCTAGTTCATTGATATTAGATTGATAAACACAACGAGATTTGGTTTATTGGTATGATCTAGTCTAGAAGAATAAGTGTTCTTTCTTGCGAGCGTGTTATCCTGAATGCTTATGAACTTATTGAATTTGAACTCAATGCTTGATTGAATTATCTAAATACGGCGAAAGTTTTTCTTTAGTAATTCGAACATAGGTTCTAATACTTCGAGAGGAGATTATTCTATTGTTGTCTTTCATGTTGAGAATTATTTTCAAAGTAAAATCCTACATGTTAACATGAGCTTTTAAACTTGACTACCTGTGGATTTCCCTATTGCCTTACGTCTTTATTTATTAATTTACCTTCATTTAACTTACTATTATTGCTTAAAATCAGTATGTTTCACACCACTTTTCATCATGGGCACCTCGGTCCATTGCAAGTGTGAGCGTGATATTACATCATATGGCAAGGAATGGATCTCGTTTTACACGTCGTGAAGCAATGTTCACGAACTTCTCCTCGTTCATTGGGAAGACATATCCTCCTTTTGGGAGAGACCTTTTTCACCTTCCTTATCGAAAGATGAAGTTTTTAGTCCCTTAGTATGAAAAATTCTAGACAAATCTCCTTCTGCTCAGGCTAGGAGAGATCGATTATATCATCTAGGGGTGGGCATATTTCCCGAAACTCGAAACATGAACCAAACCTAACAAAAAAAAATCCAAACCGAACCCGACCCGTGAATCTTAATTACCCAAATGGGTTTTAGGCTAATGTTTTTCGGGTATCCGGCCCGAACCCAACCCAACCCGATTCTCGATTCTTGATCAGGTACCGAAAATTACGAATTGATGCATTAAACAAATAAATACACTTCTCAACTTCAACTTGTATGCGGATTTTAGAGTTAAGGTAGGAGAAAATTTTGTCGATTCAACTTCTTCCTAAAATCTATTAGCAATTTCGTTTTTTGAAAATGTTTTTGTGTTGTAATTTGGAAGAAATAATTGTGTGCAATGACATAAAGCCAAAAATAATATTAATATATTAACTAATTTTGGGTATTTTAAATAATTTTGGGTACTTTTATAGATTTAATTTAATTATTTTTGGGTACTTTTATAGATTTAAGGTATTTGAATTATTTTTGGGTACATATGAACCTATTGGGATGCAAAAAGTTTCGGGTATAAATCGAGTCTCATAGTGTTGACCTGATCTAAACTCGGATCCTACCCAAAAAATCATTGGGTCCTATATGGGTAGTAACCTCCTATACTCGAACCCATAATTTTTTATCTGCACCCGACCTGAAAATCAAAATGTCCACCCCTAATATCTCGGGAGAAAATCATACTTCCACCAACTTCCCTCTCAAAGAGAGGTAAAATTTCTCCGGTTTCATTGCCGGTAAAGTTTGTCATTATCCTAACCATTAGGTTATATTATGAAGTGTTTCCCTCAAAAGCACTTCAATCGAAACTTGAAGGTATGAATGTCTTTTTAAAGTCACAAAGTAAGGTGACTACTCTTTTGTTAGCAGAAGACATTGTCTTCAAACCAACTTGGTCCACAATTTTGATTGATCCTCTCGGATACCTTGCTAACTTTATATCAAATATTTTTCAATTTGAAAATCGATCTTCATGTTTTGTAACGGATTAATCTATAATTGATTCCAAGATCCCTCAAGAACACAGCAAAACCTTGAGCTCAATTTGGATTGAACTATTGTTGTGTTGTATAATTTGTTTGATTGTTAATTGCTTAAAACTGAAACTAAAAGATTTAAAGAACACGTTAGAACTTTGGTAACCCAATTCAGATCAAAGATCCTACATTAGGGAGAAGACTAATTTGCATGGTTTATTAGATTGGATAAGTTTCTTGTTATACAATCTAACTAATCCTTAACCTCCGATTTTGTTTCTGTTTTTAGATGGATGAAGAACAAGGTAGACGACCTGATTCTCTCTACTTCTTGACCAACAACTACTAGCTCAGGCTCACGGATTCAGCAGACCAAGCGCACCACCAAGAAACAGAGGAAGACGATGAAGAAGAAGATTGGCGAATCTTCTTCCTGCACTTGATCGAATCAAGATGCTTCCAATACTCCAAGACTTTCCCGATAATCTCCTTAGTCTCTCTTAAAACTCTATCTTGCTCTGAACTCTCTCTTTCTTTTTGTACTATGTTTTTAGTTTGTTGTAACAGACTTATAACAACCACGATGACACCATTCGACACCGTTTTAAAGCTTAAGGCGAACTGGGCCTCGCCTTAGTTGTGGCCCAGCTGATTTAAATGTTAGCTCATTTTGTGTCCAGCCCAGCTCGAATTTCATTTGTAACTGTATAACTACTATCTTTTTGCACATCTGATGATGCTTTTTATTTGTAACAATTTAAGTATGAAATGAAATCTATTGATGACAAGAAAAAAGCATGGTTTATAATATGATAATGATTAGCTTCACATGGCCTTAAGGAACTATAGCTTGTGTAAGATAAGAGGAGCACCAAACTTTGGGTGAAGGGTGAGGAGAACATATTTAAAAAATATGTGCAATCCGTGGACAGTGTAAGAGCCATGGGAAAAATGTGCCAAGAGCAGCTGAAAATTTATTTTTCCCTCATATCACTATATATGGATCTTTAGTTTTTCCAACATGATTTTGTTTCTTTGAAAATCATTGCTTAAAAGTTGCAACTAACTCCAAGTCTAAGCCATGACTTATATTATATTACTCTTGTGTTATATTACTCTAAAGCATGGTGTTATCAGGGAAGCATTATTGATACAAAAGCATGGCCTATAATATGAGAATGATTAACTTCACATCGTCTTAAGGAATTATAGCTTGTGTAGGATAAGAGGAGCACCAAACTTTGGGCGAAGGGAGAGGAGTGTGTAAGGTGCATGAACATATGAAGGAGAAATCTCAAAGGAGAATCTCTTTAGGATCATTACCATTGCCATTTTTGCCTCCATCATGGCAAAGTTCTGACCGATGCAAATTCTTGGTCCCCATGAAAAAGAAAAGAAGGAGACTTGGCCCTTTGTTGCCTTTGAGAGACCGTCTTTGAACCTCTCAGGATTGAACTCTGCTACATCATTGCCCCACAGCTCAGGGTCACGTTGGACTAGCAGAAAAGGTAGAGTGACTTGAACGCCTGCTGGTAGAGTCATATCTCCTAGCTTCATCTCTTTGTTAACGGATCGGTTCAACTGAATTGCTGGAGGATATAGCCTTAGGACCTCATATAGTATCATCGTTATCTGTTAGAAACATTCAACAAAATCATCTTATTACAAAACAAAAGTAATCAAAAGTCACCTAGTGGTTGTTGATTTACTTTTTACTTACAACTTTGAGTTGGTTAAGGCCTTCTGTATCAGGTTCTTTATCACCAAACACTTGTTTGACTTCTTCTCTTGCTCGTGCTTGCCAGTCTTGATGCTGACTTAACAACACCATTGTCCAGAGAAGAAGTACTGAAGTTGTCTCTTGCCCGGCAAAATAGAACAACTTACATTCCTCCATCACTTCCTCAATGCTCATTCCATTTCCTTGAGTTTGTCGCAAGTTCGATTCAAGAAGTATACCCAACAAATCATTTTTGGGTGCTTCTCTTGCCTTTAACCGTTTGTTAATGATTCCTCTCAATATATCTTGGATTTCTCTAGTTGTTGCTTTGATTCTTCTATTACCCTTTGTTGGTAAATAACTGTACTTACAAAGAAGAGAAAATATGAAATAATATGGTTAAATATGTAAAAAGAAAAAAAAATTGACACAAAATGATTCAAATATCTATAACAAATTACTAAAAGACCATGACTCCATGAGTCTGAGTGTTAGAGATATAATATTTGCATCGAAAACTCAAAAAAAAAACATAGACTAATATATAACAAATATGAGTTAATTCATTCATTGTCAATTGTTCTTTAGTTGGAATCCTATAATTCTAACATTGAGCACTAATATAATTGATTTTATTCGTTACCCATATCCAGGGATGAGACTTTTGCTTAAAGCTTGTAATATGAGATGTGCTAGTTCTTCTAGAAGCTCAAATATCCTATGTCCTTCTTTGTAGTTGCTGCCAAAAGCAGTGCGAGAGATCACATCTGAAGTCATACTCACAAGCCATGGCCAAACATCCACCTCACATGACGACCCTTTATCCGACACTAACTTGTCCCATTCTCCAACAACCTCGCTGCAGCTTTGATGGAACACATGTGCCATACTCTATACATAGAAGCAATTTGGGTAAGATCCAAAGAAATATACATACATTAAGATTCCAGAATATGGAAAGATGAAGCCTAAACCTTGATCTTCTCAAGGTGGAAAGCCGGGTTGATGATTCTTCGGTGTTTTGTCCATTTATCACCATCATAACTAAGAAGTCCAGTTGTTATCAATTTAACCAAAGGGAATGTATGTGGCCTATGATAGTCATAAAATTTGTTTAACACTTCCTTGATTAGCTCAGGATCCATTATAGTGATAGATGGTATAGGCCCAACCCACGTAAAGAAAGTCCTTCCTGTTCCAACCACATAATTAAAGATACAAAAGTTAAAACCTTTTCTCGAGATGAGGTACTCAGTAACAGGTTTTATAGATCTTTGTATCTCTAAGTTGTAAACAGATCTAGAGGAATAAAAAAAACATACCGTGAGTCTTAAGCATTTGCGAGAGAAAAGGCGTCACACTTAGCGTAATATCATCAGTTAAGTTGATGGGTTTGGATCTTGCCTCCTTCGACATGCTGAAATCCTTCTTCAAATCACCGACAAGAAGCGTGTATGGATTGCCTGAAAGACCTTGTCTTCTCAGACAACTCTCGAGCATCTTAGGTTTAAACCAAACCCATTTCAAAAATATACTCACCCACCACGACACTAGAGCTATAACCACTGAAACTGCTATCGATACAACGGATATTTCCATTTAGTCTACTCTGCCTCAAAACAGAGATGTAGAAATGGTGCAATACGTGGAGAGTATAAAGAGCCAAGGAAAAGTGGGACCAGAGCAGGTGGAAATTTATTTATTTTTGTCATCGAGTGGTTGGGGAAAATTAGGGTCCGAATGGTGATACTGAAATAAGCGGTGCGGGACAAAAGAAAAAAGTGGGGCGGTACAAATAAGTGCGGTGCGGGTTGAAAAATTAGTGGGACGGGACAAGTGCGGTTTTTCAAAAATTAGCGAGACGGAACAATGTTTGAATGGTGAATAAACACTATTAGTGCGGGATAATATTTATGTTTCAAAATATCACAATATCAATTATTCCAAAACTATCACTAAAATTTTTTCTTCTAAAAGTATTACAAACATAAAAATTGAATTTTAAGAGTTTAGAATTTAAATTTTTGAGTTTGGATTCACTATATAGAATTTAAGTTTTAGATTTGAAAAATTATGATTTAAATTTGAAATATCAAAGTTATTTTAATTTCTATAATTTTGTCTCGATTCGGCATCAGTTCCAATTATTAGAATAATAAATTCTGATATTTGTTTGGGTAATTTTATAATGTGGTTCGAATTCAAAACCAAATATTTTTGTTTCGGTCGAAAAACATTAAATAATTTTAAATATGAGAAAGTTTAACTAAAGTTTAAAATTGATGCAAGTTGTGAAGTTTTTTTATATAAAATTTTAAATAACCCTGAATCAATTTAAATAACCTTAAATTTATCAAACATATAAAACACATATACTGTATTGTTAATTTTTCTTATTAATTTGTAAGACATTTTATTAATATATCATATAGAATATTTATTCTCATTTTACATAAAGCAAAGTAGTATATGTATCTTATTACAGTTATTTTGAGATAAAATTTCTAGTTTTCAGATGTTATTAATGTTTTTATCGTATTTATCCCAAAAATTAGTATATGTTTGTGCAATAAACTATCTGGTTTTTTCTGATTTTTAAACAGATCTCTCTCTCATATTGGATACAACTAATATAGTCATTTCAGTATATAATAAGAGATATTTTCTAGAAAAAATAAAATAATAATGAAATTACAACATGAAACGCTGGGTAAAACCTTCTGGATAAATGTAAGTGCGTTTTTACTCTTTTTAGTTACTTCTTCAGTTTTCGAAATCCGCACTGCTGTCCAATCATTTTAAAAAGAAAAAACACAAATTAACAATTAAAACTGTGAATGGTGACACATAAGCGGTTTTGAGAATATTCTTTGGAAAACCGCACCGCTATTTTTTTCATCAAGCAGTTGGGTGGGCAATTTATTTACTTTTGTCATCAATCAATTCGTTATTTAAGTTAGTGATCTTGACATTTTACCCATTTCTTTTCTTATATACCATACACATTCATTAGAGCATCTTCATTGGTTAAAACCTTAACAAATATATCTTATAATATAATAATAATTATTTCTATTATAGTTTTACTTTTTATTATTTTTTAAATTAAAAAAAGTTATTTGAACAAATGAGAATCTTACACAAGTAAGAACTCCTCTAAAAGTAGTTCTAGTTTAAGAAATTTTAGAACCACATCTAATGTCTCTCATGTAGAACCATTGTTGGAGATGGTCTTAATGATGTAAATAACCTTCTTTCACAATAATTGTCACATCTCTATACTTTTCTTCTCCCCTCTTTTGTTATATATGTGTTAAATTTTTTACAAAAACTATTTTCCAAAAATATCATAAATTTTAAATATAAAGAATTTTAAAAATTAAGCACTAAACTAATACTAAATTTTGAACTCATAAAATTAAATTCTAACTCTATTTAATGATCCAATAACGACTATTCAAAATAATTTTATATTGCAAGTAGTTTTTTATTACCGTTCCAAAATAATGTTGCACTATTTTTTTTTGTACGAACTGCATTTATTATGTTATTTTTTCTACTTGCGCTACTTAATCCACGATTACCTTTCGCACCCTCTATTTAACTTTTAAAAAAAGAACTTTCAAATGGGTATAGTTTTTAATTGGTGTGCTAAGAGCATCTCCAAAAAGGAACCTCAAATTTGAGGTTTCTCATGTTTCACTCCAAAAAGAAACCTCAAATTTAAGGTTTTGAAAATTAGTATTTTGCAAAATAGACCTTAACTATCTATAACTAAAGTTGTAATACTTTTATAAATAGCTAAAACATACATTTTATATATATTACAAGCAATATTATTTAATAAAACATTACATTATATTATAAAACTACATCAAACATTAAAAACACATAAAAACTAAATTCTAAAATACAACAAAAATAAAATTATTGATCATAGCTATTTCTGAAGTGCTGCAACTAGGGAAAAAACTAACGAATTATGTTTGAAAAATCAAGCAAAGAAATTAGCATTAAAAGAAATGCATGAAGAAAACAAAATATTGTTGACAAATCTAGACTCTATCAGTGATAGTAATACTCGTGAGTATGTACGATCTGAACAAGCAAGAATCATACAAAAAAGAAATCAAGAACAACTACAACCTT
>OVBE01005363.1:0-21877 GCA_900406425.1 Iberis pinnata | reverse complement strand
TGAAATTAAACAACTGAAATGTGAAAATTAATTAAACAACTAAATAAACTGTCAAAATTTGTAGCATATGTATATTTAAATAGATATATATATATATAGTATATTAGATGAGTTTTTATAAATATTAGTTATAGGTTGAAAGAGTTTATTATATCAGTTTAGGGTCTAGTGTTAAGGTTTACAATTTTGAAATTAAACAACCGAAATGTGAAAACTAATTAAAAAACTTAATAAACTGTCAAAAATTGTAGCATATTTATATTAAAATGGATATATGTATATATATAGAGTATATTAGATGAGTTTTTTGAGATATTAGTTATAGGTTGAAAGGGTTTATATCAGTTTAGGGTCTAGTGTTAAGGTTTACGATTTTGAAATTAAACAACTGAAATGTAAAAACTAATTAAACAACTAAATAAACTGTCAAAAGTTGTAGAAATAATTAAATGAATATATATAGAGTATATTCGATGAGTTTTTTGAAAGATTAATTATAGGTTGAAAGGATTTATAAGTTTAGAGTCTATTGTTAAGGTTTAGAATTTGAAATTAAACAACAGAAATGTGAAAACTAAACAACTTAATAAACATTTATTTATAAGTTATTGACACTTTTATTTTGTAGGGAATTTAGGCTTTATGGTATATCTATTAGCATTTAGGGTTTAGGATTTCGGGTTATCACCAGAAAGGGTGACATGTACACAATTTTGTACCTTTGTACGATTATCTCATTACCATTAATTTAATACAACAAATTTGTGGCATTGATACACCAAATTTGTTGTCTATCAGTTGTAAGAGAGTGATAGAGAGAGAAACAGAAGGGACGTAAGGGTCAACAGAAGCGATGCGAGTCTTAAATGCACTTTTTAGTTCCCTTTTATTAAATTAAACACAAATGTGTCTCTTAAATAAATTATTTGAGTTGTCTAATCATTATCCGCATAAGTCTTAATATATACTCATTCTCTTCAAATGTCCATCATTCCATTTTACTGATAATGAAAAAATAATGGTAAACCCTCATATTCTCGATTTTCCGCCAGAAATCCTTGAAAACATTCTCCTAAAGGTCCCAAATTTCTCCTACAGAGAACTTTTAAAATGCAAGAGTGTTTGTGTGGCCATGCGCGATGCGGTTCAAAGAGAGACATTCTACCAGAGCGTCGATCTTTTCACTATGCAATGAGATTGGTACTATTCTGCTGGTGCGAATTTCAATCGTTTGTGTCTCCATAATGAAAACCCTTCCGCTATCTTCCTTATCGGGGCAAGGGAGATTTTTCGGACCGAGGACATGGAAGGCGGACTCTTAAAGATTAGGCTTATTGCTGAGAAGGGGTATGATTTGGCTCTCTACACATACAATCATCTAAAAAGGATCATGTCCCCTGACGAGGTCTTCAACGGTGATTTGGTCAATATATCTAGGGATTTCTCACGGTCTGCGAAGCGGAAGATCCAAGCATCTTCTTCATTTTCGTGGAGAAACATCTTGCCTCCATTCTTGCTCCAAAGGGTCACTGAAATTCACAATGTCTACTGTCGGGATATCAAAATTTCCTTGTGTCAAGTGATCAATAGATGGGGACACTCGTGGGACGATTGGTTCAAACCAGAGCCATTATGCGATGCGTGTTTCTTGAAGATGGAAACACTCGCTTTTATTCGTGAGTTGCCTAAAAAGGTTGTGGATTTGCGTCTTCAATACCCTTGACAATCTTATACGTTTTTTTAATCAGTGCCAATATTTCTTCTAACTCTTTTGTTTATTTAAAAGTTAAATTAAATATATACAATATTGTAAGAAATTTATTCTCTATGTGGTACTTTTGATTTGTTATCTCAATTTTTTTATTTGTCCATCTCCAACCATAAACACTTATTGATACTCCCTACGTTTCTTTTTATTAATTAGTTGTTTTGAATGTTTTTTTCTTGTTTCACATTATAAGTTTTTTTCAAATCCTAATACAAAATGTATAACTTTTAATTAAAAAATTAAAATAAAACTCAAACATCTACTTGCTTTTAATTAAATTCGTAGACAAAAAAAAATTAAAAAAAAATGTAAAAAGCAAAAGTTATCTTAATATGCGCGCTTTTAACCAAAACAAATAATAAAATGAAACGAAGGGAGTACGTTTTAGGTTGAAGCATTTAAGGTTTAAGTGGTCCTTGACGCCTGGCTATAAGTTCCTTTAATGAAATTAAGTGACGCGTGGCTATAAGTTCCTGTTTTCTATACATAATCCTCATAGGTCATGATTACATGATCTGAAGTTTCGTATATAAGTTGTTAAAGTTTATTACTCTCTCTGTATACAAAAGGTTGATGTTTTACTAATTTCACACATATTAAGATAAGAATCATTAGATGTAATTTTTTAATTTATGATAATTATATTTACTTAGGTAATCAAAATCTTAAATGCATTATGGAGTAAAACTTGCTTTTATTGCTTTGAAATTTATATTATCCATACATATTAATTGTTAAAATTTATTAATTGTTAAAGTTTATTAATTGTTTAAAATTTAATAATTGTTAAAGTTGTTAAAAATTATTAATTGCTCTTATTTGTTCTTTATTAACTGCTCAGATATTTGTCAATTTTAAAAAATCTGTAGTGCGTATAAGATTGTTAAAGTGTTAAGAATAGTGAAACAAAATTATTAACAATAGAAACAAATAAAAATTTGTTCAGAAAATATTTTGAAAACAATGGCAATTTCAGAAGATCGCTCTCATAACTTCGACCTCCGGGATGACTGGGTTGATAACGACATCAGAAACGCCGTCGAAGCTAGAGTAGACTGTGGTATTGCCATTCCCTCGGTGAATCCTCCAGAATCGGAATTTACAGTATGTACCGCCGTTTTGATGCAGAGTCAGCTTCAATGTAGCAAAATAATCGACATAATGGCCACATGCCTTGCATTCCAGATAGCTCCGATTAAAACAGACAATGCAAAAATATCCAATTAATACACATACAAAACATAAAATCCAACCGATATGAATATACTTACTCTCTATTCATAAGAACAAACTTCAGCACCGTCACCCTCTCCATGAATCCCATCGTTGTGACCGCTTGTTCATACATCACATTGTCTATGTACTTTATTCGATCGACTACGTGCATATCATTGTCAAGATAAGAGCATCAAGATTTTCTCTGTTTTTTTTGCTTTGTTTTCTCTGATTTTGCACAGCAGTTGTTCTCTATACCCAATCCTATTACTATTTCACATTTATATTCCATTTACTATTTACCAAATCTAACATAAACACTAATCACTAGGCGCTAAACCATGAACAACAAGGAAAAAGTACCGGTTTCAGTAATGCAGACATGTAACCACGATTTCAACCATGAGAACTCAGAGTACTTGATACATCTGGACTCGGTGACAGGCTCGACACGCCTGATGGTGGTGAAATCATAAAATACAATATCCACAAACGAGTAGGTGTTCCAGAAGAACGAACTCGAGTGCTTCACTAGAAACTTTGATAGCTCGACGCTATCGCCTTCCTGCATGAGAGAGATGTCTACATTGATGGATGGTAGAAGGGTGCACTGGACGTGGTTTCCAGTGTGGTCAGCAAGTATGAACTCTCTCACGAACCCGTAAGGGTATACAGCCTGAGATCTTCGAATCACCTTCACCCTGAAGGTGTCCTCGCACGTACCAGTGTAGACGAAAGATGTGAGATCTCTAACTTTAAGAATAGCCATTATTGATGAAGATGAAATATTAAGGATGAGAGATCAAAATCTTCGAGATGACAGATGAGATATCAAAATCTTCGAGTGATTTGATTTTGTTTGATTTTTTTATAGAGATGGAAACAGAAGCGACACGACTTTTAAATGCATTTATTTGATTTTCTTTAATTAAATTAAAAAGAAACAAGCGACTTAATAGGTCTTATCATGTTCTCTTAGGTAATGATAACTGCAAGTTATAGATTTCGTGTAGTTGTTATATTTTATTAAATTTTCATTGTATCTCTTATCTTCTCAACTTTTCTACATTAATTGATCTGGTGTTTGACACTTTAGGTAAGATGTGGTTATGGTTAATTTTGTTAAAGTGTGTAGTGCTAAAAATTAACATTAAAATTTGTACCATTAATTTTGTATTTGTTTTTAGTGAATTGTAGGTTCAATAAAATACAAACAGCATTGTTACACTCGATTTAAACAAACAATAAATTATCATTTGGCCAAATAACAGTTGACCCTAATGCATCAGCAATAAATGTAATCTCTTCAGTTGGCTTCCACACCTTCACCTTACCAATCTTAACAATGTCAACCCAAACCTTGCTTGCATTTAGACCTATTGGTACGAAGTGGCACTTCTCATTTGGATCTATTGAAGTTACTCTCCCTTCAGCTACCGTGCGTCCAGATTTGTTGTAATCCAAAAGAATACATTTATCCTTTGCACTTCTCTTGGAACTGGTGCTGTTGCGTGGTGTCTACAATTGAAACAACAATAGATTAATCAAGTAGAAGATCAATCATTAAAATCACTAGAATAGCAATAAATACCACTGTTTTTGGATTATCTGGTTTCGTAGGGGTTGCTTCAGTGGATGTTGGGTTAAGGAGTTCAATCTTTAATAGTGGCCATGCAATTTTCTCATGAAGTGCATCAAAGATGAATACCATGGCAGGATTTGGTCTCCAAAGAAAAGCTTTGGTGTTAAAAATTGTGTCAACTTTAACACTAATAGCATTTGGACATATACGGATATTGTTAACCCTTTCCGTTGCATCTGTTGAGAAAATGATACCTTCACCAACAACCTCATCGTTTCCATCGGTGTAATCAAAGATTTTATATCTTTGAGTCTCATCTAAACTGGTTTCCTGCAATGTAAAAGTGTAATAGTTATGTACTTGAATAATAAGAAAATTAGATAAAGAAATTTACATATATATAGTCTTCAGAACTTGTTTCCCAGTCCACAATAACTTTCTCAACAGGCCATGCAATCTTGCATCCCCAGCTAGGCCAATTAATGCTACTGACTCTGATATAGGTCTCCAAAGAGCAGCTTCAGGTGTGATTGCAGATGTCACAGTAATGGCTACTGTAGAAGGACCAATTGGCATCCTACCAACTTTGTAGTACGGATCAGCAGAGCAAAATGAACCTTCCCCAATCTCAAATTTGTAGTCAGTCCAATCCAGCAATTGTACTCTCATACCTTCTTTCAATTCCGAAACACCCTCATATGTTTCAGTACCACTAGTGGTTGTCTGAAACATGGACACTGATTTTAGTAACAAATTAGGAAGCTGATTTAATTTGATATGAAAATATAGTTACCTTATTTCCAGTTAATCCCTCCACAAGTCCCTTCAAATTTTCAATCTGACATTGCAAATCAACAATCTTTGAGTCTCTAGATTGCAGAAATGATAGCTTAGTAGAACTGATCCCTATGCCACACCCTCTCACTCTTCCATGTTTTTCTTTTCCCAAAACCTTGCCCAGTGCATCTTTCTTGAAGTTATCACATGATGTAGAGTCCATCTGACTATCGAGTGACTGTATTTGTTCCTAATATCAATATTTTACACAAAAGATATAAGAATGATCATTTATATATGTAACAATGTATAAAATTCGTCTCTGGTTTGTCGGCCGATAAGATCTCTGAGATTGATCAGCCAGCTGGGTTGGTTTGGCTATTCCTTTCTATTGAAAAAGATTCCGCTGTCTGTTTGCAGTCTAATGAGAAGTGAGGGTTGATCATCAATATGGAAACAAGTTTCATAACTACTTACAACAATGTTAGCAAATTCAGGCTTCACAGCTCTACCATCCGCATGTGTGTGTCCGAGAATCCAAATCTGACTCCTACTAATCTTCCTTGGATATGGAATCTTCATTTTCTTTAGAACAAAAAGATAAAATATTGAATAATCTTTTTCATATGCTTTAATTGAATATTCATTTTAATTACCATTTCATAAGCTAATCTAAGCATCTCTTTGCGAGTTGTTGTGTGAGGTATCTGTTTTGTTCTCAGCTCTTTGTACTTCTTACTTGTTTCCTACAACAACAATACCTAATTAAAGCTAAAAGACATATAAAGAAGACAATATGACCATCACAACAACATTAACAACCTTGAACGTGTGAGAGGTCTTGCTCGTAACCCATGAGTTCCATACTTGAGAAGATGGGATGTTGCTGGGTTTTAAAGCAATCATCTCAACAACACTTTTGGCATTTCTTACTTGTGCCACCAACCTTGACTTCCCAGCCCTCCAAAAATATCTCAGTTGCTTCATAAGAACCTCTTTTTTCCAC
The DNA here is from genome assembly GCA_900406425.1 of Iberis pinnata. Lineage (NCBI taxonomy): Eukaryota > Viridiplantae > Streptophyta > Magnoliopsida > Brassicales > Brassicaceae > Iberis > Iberis pinnata. The sequence continues at coordinate 15,529 of OVBE01005363.1, read as the reverse complement.
TCTTATTTCATGTCAAACCTCTCATGCATCAAATTATGCTAAAATGAACACTTATCTTGGGTCAAGATAAATTTCTTAAATGGTCAAACATACCTGGATCTCCTCCCACATGGTATCCTTAGACACTTGATCAAGTTGTCTCCAGTCAGGCAATGTATCTGGAACATGTTCTCTCATCAGAGGACCAAGAAAATATGACAATGTAACAGAACCAGGTCCAACATGTTCACCAAACTCATTGAATAACACTGAGACCCTTTCATTAGGATCTGTAGCCACTTTACACATCTTTGTTGGTCCTCTTCTCTTTTTTCCTTCACTTCATTAATTGGAGTTTAACTTCCTTCAGTCCTTTAATTGTTAACCCCATGTTGATCCATGTTAACATGGTCATTACGTTCAGGACTCTGATCATTTTTTCATGGTCATTTTATTCAGTACCCCGAGTTTGATCATTTTCTTTCTCAAGAGCTTGTGTCTCAGTAACTTCTATCTTATCGTCAATTACTATCTTCTCACCCTCATCAAAACTGTCATCATTATCAGCAAAACCATCATCATCTTCATTAACTTTATCATGATCATCTTCAAGTCGTCTTACATTCTCACCCTCAACATCTTCCACCACTCTATCTAATTCTTCAGGTTCAACTGCCTCATTGAAATTTGACAGATTAACAACCTCCTTATTTTTTTCTTGAAATTTTTTTCCTTGTTTGAATCTCATCATTTCTAGCATTTTTTTACCCCATGTTGATCCAAATTAACAGGTTCTTCTTCTTCAGTACTACTTCTTCTTTTAGTTCCTCTTGCTGCATTTTTACCCCATGTTGGTGCATGTGTAACCTTTAAGCCTTGGTTACGTCTACTACGACGGGGCCCAGCAGAGCGTCCTCTCGTCCTTACTGTCATTTCAGAACTGAGAATAAAAAATAACATTTTAGCTAAAAGTTATTTTTAGCTAAATTCCACATTTGCAATCTGACATTGCAAATTAACTAAATATGAGGAAGATGCCTTCTTGATTAAACAATGGAGCTTCGAATCGGTGAGATCAACAATGTCCCGAAGTAACACATACACTGAAGATCTTATTAAAATAATAAAGAAAGAGAGAAATAACTAAGTCAATCGATCGAATTGATTATGTTGAAATCAACAATGTCCCGGTGAGATCAACAATGTCCCGAAGTAACGCATACACTGAAGATCTTCTGAAAATAATGAAGAAATAGAGAAATAACTAAGTCAATCGATCGAATTGATTATGTTGGAAAAAGTTACCATAGCGTTTTTTGTATTATCTTTAATAGTAAGTGCTGAAACTAAGCAAATTCACGCGCCTCAGTATTTTTGTTTTATCGGGAATGAAAAAATAGCGTCCAAAAAAATGAAACGCTATGGATAAAATTCGTGTCCATATACAATAGCAGTTACACAAAAATGCTATTCTAGGACGCTATCGATAGTCATATTTATTGTAGTGAATGATCCAAGCACGTGAGAATAGGTTTGATTTGGGCTACAACGTGCTCGAGGAGGTTACACACATCAAGAGAGGTCCAAAGGGTGGTGTCTGGTACATCGCCTATAAACCTAACCAGGGGTTTGCGACTGGGAAAAAACCTAAGGACGAAGCTGACTGGGATCGGTTCTATTTCTTTATGAAAATTAACCACCTGTATTTTGGGACCAAAGGTCCTGGTGATTTGCAAGCCTGGTGGACCAGAGATACCAGTGTTAAAAGCCTCAAATTTCACTATATTCCCCCTTTTTTTCTTCTCAACTACTTATAGAATTGTTATTTCTGTCTTTATCCAGTTCCACTTTGTTTGTCGACTTACTATTATTTTTGTTTCTTTTCAGTTCCGCACCTGACTAAGATTGAAGATCCTTCTCCAGAGTATTTGAAGAATCATAACCTCTTGGATAATAACAGACTAAAAAATCAGAGCACTTTTGACGGGGAAATGGTTTCTCATAACTGGCTCCCATTAACACCACTCGTTGAGTCATCTTCAAGTAAGTATTCGAGTTGATTTACATTTTGTTGGAAATTGTTGCGAGTTACTGAATTATTTTTTGCTTATAATCTGTCCATGTGTCCGTCTTTCAGTATGAGGAATCCTAAACCATACAGTGAAGCTCGCATGAGTAAAATTTCTAAGGGCGCATCTGGTTCAGCGGATATGGGTGCTACACAAGAGGTTCAAACCCCTCGGGAGCGCATTCCAATGGACATGGATATATCTGACTCATCTCATCATGACGCCCGCCGTTAGAAAGCTGTTAGCTCTGGGAAACATTCTCCTCGATCTCCTCCTGTTCGTCGGAGCATCCATCATTTAAAGAATCCAGTGGAAAAAAAAGCTTGGACTTAAGATCCACCTCCGGTCAGGGTCCACGACTTTGGCGGGTTCTCTTTCAGTTTCACTTGGTCGCGTCAGTCTTCTATCATTGAAGATGGAGAGCTCTGTGCCGATTTAATGTCTAAACTTTGGCTGGGAAGACCCAAGGTGTATGATCATCAATCGCTCTAGGTCCAAAGAGAGTATGATGAGTAGGCTTGCTCCCACACCGAGGTATGCATATTTATATATTATGTTAGCTGTGTTGAAATTATTTTGGCAGCTAACGGGGGAATTTTGCTATTTGTAGACTGCGGCCTTAGCGAATCGTCTGGTTGGGGTTCTAGATGACGAGCTCTGGAAAGCAAAGAAACACTAAAGTGTGGAACTGGTCACTGATGCCACAGATTACGCTCATAAAGCTATTGCTAAGTTGAAAGTTGTTGTGGGTAGGGTGGAGACACTGATCGAGGAGAATAGTAGGTTGAGGGCTAAGGTCATGGAGCTTGAGGATTTGAGGAAAAAATATGTTAAAAGGATGAGTGAGAAGGTGACTCGTCATGACAGGACTAAACGAAGGCTACAAGAGGAGGTGGGGAGCTTAGCTAAGGAGCTGGATGCAATCCTTGCGGAGATGAAGAAAAAGGTGGTGGAAAAGGTGAAGGATAAGGAGGATAATTTGAACGAGAGGTTTGTGAGGAAGATGGATTGGGTCAAATGGAATGTGGTAAATGAAATAATATATCAAGAGAAGCTACTTCAGGTGGAAAAAATTAGGGGGAACCTAGAATTGATTAAAAGCGTGCTCCGGAGGGAGTCTACACTAGAATCCGAGAAAACAGAACTGGAAGCGAATCAGATGATTTTTGCTGAGGAGCTAAAGATGCTCGAATTCAAAGAGCTATATGTTAAGAAGAACTGGGTTGTATCTATGACTGGGTCTAGCCTAAGCGATCGACCTGGTGAACTCTCTGAGCTAAATCCGGTTGAGGTAATTGAACCTTATGGTACTAACTTTCCAATTCTTGATCCAATTGAGGAAACTGCTACCAAGATTTAAAATGATGAAGTTCTAGCTGAAGAGGAAACATGTGATGTTCCTACTGAGGAGGTTTACGAGAATGCATGAGGGGTGCTAGAGGTTGTGTTTCGCTTAGGAGAGGCTGCGACCGAGGCAAGGGAGGAAGCTCCCAAGGGTGATGATGACAATCAAGATGCAATGGAGTGACTAGTTATGGATTCATTTCTCCTTACACCTTTAATTTATTTTAATTTTTATTTAATTATGAATATGGTTGCCTGGGGAGGCTTTTACCCTGTCTCTCTAATATCTTTTGAACTTGACCGCCTAGGGAGGCTTTTACCTGAAATTTGTGTTTATTTAGTTGCACGAACTTGGATTTATCGATTTTTCTCATATAGTTTGCTTTTATTTTTAATCTGGTTAGCTTTGAAAAAAGGCTTTTGCGTCTATTCGGTGTTTGCAGACGTGTTGTTGGCATTGGGTCGATTTTGAGATTTATGTAGGTGTTATTTGCCTGAATGGTATCCTAGCTACATACTCAGTAGAGATTGGAGGTTTTACTATCAGAGTCGTCATAAAGTGGCATACATATTCGAGAGATCGAATGTTATATTGACAATGAGTGTTTCAATTTTTAATAACACTTGTGATTCATTTTAATGCATTGTTGCGAAACGAGGCTCGACTTTAGCGCTTACACATTGTTGAGGGTTGCTCAGGCTAATACCCACTAGGGGTGTGCAATGTATTGTATGACTGGCCAGTGCATACAATGTGATATGAGTGAATAATTAATTACGTGTTAAGCATCAGGTTACGGAAAATGAATAATAACTATGGGTTTGGATGATTTTACCAATTTATTTAACATGTTAGGTATGGTATATTATTCTCCCCTCGCTTTCGTCTGAGTATTGGTAGATAGGAAAACGGAAGGGAATGAAGATATTCTCCTTAGCTGGTGGGTATGTTGGTCGCTACCAAGTGTTTCATTGCGTGGGTGGTGGTATGGGATGGTGATCCTTTACTTGACACCATAGATGGTTGGTATGTTGGTAGCCCCCAAGTGCTTCATTGCGTAGAAAATTGAGTGTACTGGAATTTCTCGTACGCGGGTTGGTTGGCGAGGACCAGTTCGTCTCCCCCACTTTTAAGAAAAAGTACGGATAGAAAAAGGGGAGGGCTAGGGCAGGTAGTAACGATCAATTGCATCTCCCCCTTTTTTGAGAAAAATTTAGATACAAAGATGGGGAGGGTTGGGGCAGGTAGTAATGATCAGTTACATCTCCCCCATTTTTCGAGAAAAATTTATATACAAAGATGGGGAGGGTTGGGGGAAGGTAGTAAGGATCAGTTACATCTCCCCCATTTTTTGAGAAAAATTTAGAGACAAGGACTAGGAAATTGATGTTTTATAAATAGGTATAGCTGAACTCCCTAAACAGAGTTGCCTAAATACCCCTGAAATAGGGATCAAGCCCTGGTCGTAGTTCGCTAAAACGTTTTACAAATAACGTGAAACAAAACTTCTACGGAAATAACTTGTGAGTGTTTAACAGTAGAATTTTCATAGGTGTTGAGCATTATGTGGGTGTCGTTCCTTGTTCCTATCTTCGTCTTCCAATTTATACTCTCTTGGTTTGATGATCTTTGATATCTTGTACGACACTTCCCATACGATTCCTAGTTTTCCTACATTCTACTCTGCGCTTGCGTGGAAAACTTCCCGTAACACCAGCTCTCCTTCTGCAAATCGTCGCTGTTTGATTTTTTTGTTGTAGAAACATGTTGCGGCATTGTGATAGTTTTGTAATCTTATGCTCGCCTGGTCGCTCCTTTTGTCGATAGTGTCGGCTATATCTATGAGCGTCTGGTCGTTTTGGTCTGTATTTTGAGGTGCTAGCTCTCTTTGCAGGCTCGATACTTCTGTCTTAGTTGGTATGACTGCCTAGGTGTCGTAAACTAGGGCGAATAGGGAGTCTTTGGTTCGCTTCTTGGATATTGTTCGATATGAACAAATTACTCCTTCTAATTCTTATGCCCACCTTCTTTTTTGCGTCTAGTCTCTTTTTTAGACCGTCCAATATGGTTTTGTTAGCGGCTTCTACCTTGCTGTTAGCTTACGGGTAATAGGGTATTGAGTAGGTGAGGTTAATCCTCATTCTTTTGCAGAATTCTCTGAATATGCCTGAGGTGAAATAAGGACCGTTGTTAGTATGTATTTTGTAAGGGATCACGTGGAAACATGTTATATTTTTCTAGATGAAGGATTCAAAATTCTTGGATTTAACATTATCGAAAGATTCAGCTTCTATCCGTTTAGAAAAATAATCAGTTAGGACAAGTAGGACGCGCTTCTTCTTCGACTTGTGCATTGGGAAAATTATGTCCATGGACCATCGCATAAAGGGGTATGGTGTGTTAGTTGATTGCATCTCCTTCGTCGGCCAGTAGATAAATGGTGCGTGCTTCTGGCATTTTTCGCACTTCAAGGCATGTTTTTCGCAGTTCGTGATCATAGTTGGCCAATAATAACCGTATTGATTGATTTTGAATGCTAGGACTCTGCCACCTGATTGGTTGCCGCATACTCCATCGTGTACTTCCCTTATTATTTTTCTTTTTTCGTGGCCGAATATTCACTTTAGCAATGGACCTCGAACGCTCCATTTGTAGAGGTTTCCGTCTAGCTGAGTGTATCTTGCGATTTTAGCCTTGAGTTTTCTTGCGTCCCACTTCTTTGGTGGTAAGATCCCGTCTGTGATGTAAGCAAGTATCTCAATTCACAAATCTATCTTTGTTTCGACCTCGTCCACTTCCAGTGGGACCTCATCTTCTTTCACATCCTCCGGGTCTGGATTTGCGTTGTATTCTTCTATCATTTCTTGTATGATGCATGTGGTCTTTGTCACTGAGATGCTAGGTTTGTCTATGGCCTCGACGGGCATGACTCTAGTCGTTTGGGGATCTGTTGTAGATGCAAGGGAAACCAGAGCGTCTAGAAGAGTATTTTCCCCTCTAGGGATTTTGATTAGGTCGAACTTTAGGTAACCCTTAGAGAGTTTTTACCACATCTAAGTATGCTTCCATTTGGTCATCCCTGGTTTTGTATTCATCGCTAAATTGGTTTGCCACCAGTTGGGAGTCGCAATAAGCGTTGATTTGCTTTGCCCCAATTTCCGCCGCTAGGCGTAGGCCGGCTATCACGCTTTGTATTCAGTTTCGTTGTTTGAAACTGCAAAGTTTAGCCTAAATGATTGTTCGATCATCTTCCCTGTAGGGGCGATCATTCGTATGCCTATTCCTGAGCTATTTTTAGAACTTTCTCTGTTGATGTATATGGACCATCGTGCCTCGGAATACTTGGAATCATTCTCCATCTCTGGTGGTAGTTTTATGAGAAAGTCCGCGAGCATTGAGATTTTGCGCATGTTCTGCTCTTGAAGTCTATATCATGCTTGCTGAGCTCAACTGCCATTTGGATAGTCTTCGTGACTGGTTCGGATGTGTAGGATTGTACGTAGCGGTTAATTTGAGTAGACGATGATCGAGTGGGATGGGAAGTACGATTGCAATTTCCTTGCTGAATGGACCACTGTTAAGGCTAATTTCTCTATTGTTGGGTATCTCGTTTCTGCATCTTCTTGCCGAGGTAGAATATTGGCTTTTGGTTGCCGAGTTCTTCGCGTACTAGGACCGAGCTAATCGCGTATGACAATACTGCTATGTACATGAATATGATTTCCCCTTCCTGTGGCTTGGATAGGACCGGGGGCATCATTAAATAGTTCTTCAATTCCTTGAATGCTTGCTCACACTCTTCATTCCAAATGAATTTATTATTCCCCTTAAGGAGGTTGTAGAACGGTAAGCATTTATCAGTTGAGTTTGATATAAAGCGGGTTAGAGCTGCTATTCGGGTTGTCAACCTTTTCACTTCCCTTGTATTCTTTGATGATGGAATTTTTAGCAGCACGTTGGTAGGTTTAGGATTAGCTTCGATGCCTCTTCTGGTTACTAGATAGCCAAGAAATTCTCATGAGGTGACCGCAAAATTACACCTAGCTGGGTTTAGCTTCATTCCATAGGTGTTCAATATCTAGAAGCAGATGTGAAGGTCTCCCACGTGATCGTCGTCTTCGGAGGATTTGACGAGCATGTCGTCGATATAAACTTCCATCATCTTCCCGAGCTGTTCGGAGAACATCTTGTTGACCAAGCGCTCGTAGGTGGCCTCAACATTTTTCAGACCGAAAGGCATCACCATGTAACAGTATATGCCCCTATTAGTGACAAATGCTGTTTTTTCTCTGTCATCGGGATGCATAATAACCGGATAAAGCGTCTATGAAGGAAAGGAGTTTATATCCTGATATGGCTTTTACCAGCTGATCTATGTTTGGCAGGGGGAAACTGTCCTTAGGGCATGCTTTATTCTGGTCCGTGAAGTCGATGCACACTCTCCATTTTTCGTTCTTTTTCTTGATCACCACAGGGTTCGCCAGCCAGTCTGGATATTTCACTTTTATGATGGATCCTGAGCCCAGCAGGTTTCAACCTCGTCCCGAACTACTTAAGCTCGTTCTGCACCTAGCTTGCATTTCTTCTGCTTTACTGGTTTGTAAATTGTATTGGCGTTCAGCTCGTGGAGCTTTATGTCCAAGCTTATTTCGGGCATGTCCTTCATGCTCTAGGCGAAAATGTCTTTGTTCTATTTAAGGAAGTTGATCAAGTCTTCTTTTATATCTTTCTGTAACTTGGAACCTATTTCGACACAGTGTACAGTATTGTGTTACTTCGTCAGGCTTGGGCTCCTCGTAACTAAACATTCTTGGTTGGCTGGCTCCCTGATCTGTAATTGCTATAAGGCTTTCTTCCTGAGTTGAAGTTCAGCTAGATAGTAGGCTCATCTAGACCTCTGGCTTCCTTTGATGGTTTTAATCCCTTCCTTGGTAGGGAATTTGACGCATTGGTGCTAAGTGGAAGGAACTTCCTTCACGTGTTTATCTAAGACATACCTAAGATTGCATTGTATATTGCCAGTCAGTACATTACTGTGAATTGGATCATTCTGGATACTCTTGCGACGTGCATGAGTAGTTTGATTGTGACAATCGTCATGACAGTTTTGCTTGTGAAACCCATTATAGGCGTAGGGGGTCCTTCTATCTGGGACATGTCTATGTTTATTTTGGCCAATGTTTCCTTGAAAATTAAATCCATTGATCTTCCGGTATTTACGAGTACCCTCGCGATTTCGTAATCCTCTAGGATTAGGTATGTGACCAGTGGATCATCGTGGGGGAGCTCGAGACCCGTTGTATCAATCTCGTCGAACATGATAGGTTCTCTGTCCTCCATGGGTTTAGTTTTCTATCTCTCGCAAGAGGCAACCTTCCGTTCATACGCTTTGATTGACGTGATCAAATTTAAACTGAATTGGTGATTCCCTATAATCATATTGATCTGCTTCTTAAATGGCGGGGTTGATGCCACCTGAGGCAGCTCTTCCCATGCTCGTTTTAAATTATTGGCTTCCTCGTTCGATTTTTTTGTATCGGGTTGGATAGCCATCTTGGTTGTGACATTCGCAATGCTTTTTGGTACTCCCTTACTCCTTAGATCATTTCCACTGGTTCCACATACCATTTTTGGACTTTCCAGTGTAGAAGTTTTGATTCCTTGCTGGGAGACAACGTCTTGGGGGCGGCTGGTTTGGTTTGTTGGATTTTTCTTCTGGCTCTTTTTTTGCATTTTCGATCAAGTCTTCCTCCATTCATGCGAAGACCTTTCCTCTGTGTAGTGCGTCATTCATGGTTGCCGGAAGGTTCAGTACCAAATATTTTTGGAATTATGATTCGCCCTAGACCGCATTTTTGAGGGTGGCGATGGCGACGTTATCGGTTACCACCACTCGAGATATTACTTCTTTGAATCGTTCGATAAATTATCGAAGGGGTTCATTCGGCCCCTGGGTCAAGTTAGTAAGGTTTCTACGGTCGTCAAAGTTGTTAATCAATTCCTATCCCACTATCATGCCATTATAGTATAGATAGGTGTCTATCTATTCAGGTGTGTTATTAACCACTCTATATGCAGATGGATTCTACTAATTCAAGCCAAATAAGAAATTGGGTTGTTGTCTAACAATCCTAAACAAGAGAACATGTACAAAATAAATAAGACATGAAAACTAACATGCATAAACATAAACTAAGAGTAAACAGCAAGTGAAGTAAAAACATGGAAGAAAATGGGGGTAAAGAGAAATCAAAGGAAGCAGTTCCTAAGGATGAGGGTAATTGATCAGTTTTCCTCCCTGAACTACCTAGGTGTCTAACATACCTCAAACAAGAGTTATCCCTAGACGATAGATTCATAGACAATCAAATATAATTTCTTGGCATATGATCTCAAGCTATGTAGTATTTAGACCTAACTGCCGTTAACGGAACTCTACCTAGCATGCATGAATAAAAAATCTACCTAAGCCAATAAACACCCTAGACATCCAATTCCCTGGGCTATGTATGTAAATTTCTGATATCACCATGATCAGACATTTCATTAAACACTTTTTGGGTGCTGAAATGCCTAAGTTCAGATTTCAATTGATCATAAAGAAATAAGCATTATGGATAATGAAACAGAAGGGATCAATGAACAATCAAACTTAGTCACCTAGGAGGAATAAGGGTTATGCACTAACCTACCCCATCCTTAGAAACTTGGGTAACTACTCTCTACACATGGTGGGTATGAAATCAGGAAAACCAGAAAACATAACTTTGAAACAAAACATCATAATCAAAAGTCAAACTATGAAAAACAGTAAGAACAACAAGGTCAGAAAATCCAGAGGATGATGATCAAGATGAAAAATCAGAGTTGCAGAAGATGAAGAACAGCTAGAACATCAACCCAGAAAAGCAAGGATCCAATAAAACAGTAACAAACCAAGAAATGATGATCAAGGCAAAAACGAGATTAGAAGTGAAAAACAGTAGATTAATATGCACCAGATAGATCACAACCTTAAACTAAACATGAAAAAAGAAGAAATCAGAAACTAAACATAAACTTCATAAGAAATCTGGGTTTGGATCAACAAGAACATCAAAGGAAAATAGAGAAAATAAACCTAAGAAAAAAACCCAAAATGGCATAAAAATAAAGCGTAGTCCAAAAAGAGGCGTTTTAAGGCTTATATAGTGGTTCAGAAAAGCCCTAAAAATGCTAAAAGACAAATTTCCAAAAATCCCTAATGATTCTTCTTAACCAGAAAATGGGTCGTCTTGGTTTGGGTCATCGGGTCGGAATGATGAGCAGCTCGATGTGGTCAAGGTGATGCTGGCTCAAGGTCGAGGTGATGATGGCTCGAGGTCAAGGCGTGAATTGCAGCTCGAGGCAGCACGGACTAAGGCGATGAAGGCGGGTTGGAAGAAGACGATCAAGACGGCTCGGGAGAAGGTGGTCGAGGCGGGCTACTTGGTGAGAATGCTCGAGCCATCTTCTCGGGTGATCGAATCGAAGGGGAGCAGCTCTAGCTAGGGGTCAAGTCGGATGCTCGAGGCAGCTTAGCCTGGTTTTATCAAGGCATAGTTGGAGCATGAGATCAAGGCGTGAAAATGAGGGTGATCGAGTGAAGGTTTGGCCGAGACAATGCGGTCGAGCCGATGTGGTTGTGATCAAGGGAATGAGGCCGAGACGGGTTTGGCTCGACACAAATACATGGCTAGGTCGTGGGATTTGGTTTAGCTCGATGCGGTGATCGAGTCATTTGGCCAGGTTGATCAAGGCAATTTAGTTGTGATAAGATGTCCCTTGATGAAAGAACAATCCTTGAGGACTTGATGGACGAAATGGTTTATGGATGAAGGTAGAAATGGCTGAATGGCTTGTGATTATGCAAACAGATAAGATGGATCGATAGGAACACACAAAGGCCGCGGAAAGGCCTTTGATACACCTTGAACCTCCTGGATATTACACACCAAGAGGTTGTGACAAGGGATATGACACACCCAAGCTACTGAGCTAGCAAGAGAGAATAAAGGAAAACTCAATCTTTACTAAAATGAAGGCTGATGAGTTTTGGAGTAGATATGAGTTTAAATAGGCCTAGACAAACCCTAGGAACCATTTGGCATGTCTAACACACTTAAAAGAAAAGTGAATCTTGGGCCTTGGCCTTCTTGATCAAATACTTAGGCAATTATGAAGCATGCACCTTGCCTCATTAAAAACCAAACCAAGAAAACCCATTGGGATAAAATCTGGTTTGGAAAAAAGAGTATAAAATGCACACCCACCTAAAGTATTGATCATCTTGAGCTTCAATGATTTTAATGGTTGATGTAGGAATTTTTGAGGTCAAGTCTTTCATTTGATCTTCAATCTTCCAAAGAATGTGTTGTAGCATTCCATCAAGTTTCTTGGTTTTTGATCTTGTCATTGGTCCAATGGGAATGTTCAATGCATCTTCTTGATTATGATTCTCCTCAGCTACTTGTTCAGCTCCAAGCTCTTCCTTAGCTGCTGGTCCATCTTCTAGCTCATCATCGGCCATGATTGTATCATCCCCTCTCTCTTGAAAAGGATGTCCTCAAATCCAATTCATCTACAACATAAGGGAATAAATCAGCAACATTACAACTATTACTCACACTATACTTACCTTGGAGATCAATCTGGTAGGCATTATCATTGATCTTTTTAATGATCCGAAAAGGACCATCAACTCTTGGTTGAAGCTTGGATTTACTTTCTTCAGGGAACCTCTCCTTTCTAAGGTGAATACACACTTGGTCACCTTCTTCAAACTTCTTTTTCTTTCTGCTCTTGTTAGCTTGCTTCACATACTGTTTTGTTCTAGACTCTATGTTCTCTTTAGCCTTGAGATGTAGCTTTTTGACTAATTCAACTTTCTTTTGTCCATCTAAGCTAATTCTTTCACTTAATGGAAAAGGCATTAGATCAAGATGAGTTAATGGATTGAAGCCATATACGATTTCAAATGGTAAAAATTTAGAAGCGTAATGCATAGAATGATTATATGCAAATTCAGCATGTGGTAAACAATCCTCCCAAGTCTTAAGATTTTTCTTAATCAAAACTCTAACTAACGTTGAAAAGGACCTATTGATTACTTCGGTTTGACCATCTGTTTGAGGATGGCAAGTGGTTGAGAACAACAGTTTGGTATCTAATTTTCCTGACAAAGTTTTCCAAAAATAACTAAGGAACTTGTATCCCTATCAGACACTATAGACTTAGGCATTCCATGAATCCTAATAATCGCTGTAAAGAATAGATTAGTAACATTCAAAGCATCATCAATCTTTCTACATGCTATAAAGTGTGCCATCTTAGAAAGTTTATCAACCACAACAAAGATGGAGTCCTTTCATGTTCTAGTTCTAGGAAGACCTACCACAAAATCCATAGATATATCATGCCATGGATAAGAGGGTATAGGTAAAGGAAGATACAAACCGTGAGGCTGAACCTTAGACTTAGCATGTTTGCAAGTTATACATTTTGCACATATCCTCTCAACATCTTTTCTCATTCTTGGCCAGTAGAAATCGTCTTGCATCACCTTAAGGATCTTGTCTATTCCAAAATGTCCCATAAGTCCTCCTCCATGAGCTTCCCTGTTTAACAACTCAGGAATAGAATAATTAGGGATACACAATCTATTAGCAAAGAAAAAAACCCATCTTGTTTAAAATAATAGCCTGAGGCATGCTTATCATATTCCTTATACACAACCTGAAAATCCAAATCTGTTAGATATAGTTCTTTAAGCATTTCAAAGCCTAACAATTTTGCATCTAAATTTGAGAGAAGAGTGTACCTCCTTGATAGTGCATCAGCCACTATATTATCCTTACCTTTCTTGTATTGAATAACATAGGGAAATGTCTCGATAAACTCTATCCACCTAGCATGCCTTTTGTTCAGTTTGTGTTGTCCCTTTAGATGCTTTAAGGACTCATGATCAATGTGAATGACAAACTCTTTTGGCCAGAGATAGTGTTGCCACATTTGTAAAGCTCTCACTAAGGCATATAACTCCTTATCATAAGTTGGGTAGTTTAAAGTAGCCCCTCCTAATTTCTCACTGGAAAATGCAATGGGCTTTCTTTCCTGCATTAGTACAGCTCCAATACCTACTCCTGAAGTATCACATTCAATCTCAAAAGTTTTAGCAAAGTTAGGCAAAACAAGTAAAAGTGCATTGGTTAGCTTATCCTTAAGAGTTTGAAAAGCTTCTTCTTGGGCTGTCTCTCATTTAAATCCAACATCTTTCTTTATCACTTCTGTCAATGGGGCAGCAATGGTGCTAAAGTCTCTAAAAAAATCTCATGTAGAATCCAGTCAATCCATGAAAACTTCTAACTTCGCTCATTGTTTTAGGACTTGGCCATTCTCGGATTGCTTTCACTTTCTCCTCATCCCCTTTCACACCTTTTGCACTTACAAAAAAGCCTAAAAACACCACATTATCAGTACAAAAAGTACAATTTTTAAAGTTAGCAAATAGCTTTTCTTTCCTAAGCACTTTCATAACATATTCTATATGAAAAATGTGATCATTTAGGCTCTTACTATAAACAAGGATATCATAAAAGTACACCACCAATGAATTCTCTAAGGACATGATTCATTAACCTCATGAATGTAATAGGTACATTAGTTAATCCAAAGGACATGTCTAACCACTCATATAGTCTATGTTTAGTTTTAAATGTTGTTTTCCACTCATCACCCTCTTTTATCCTAATTTGATGATATCCACTCTTAAGATCTATCTTAGAAAAGTATCTAGACCCATGCAGCTCATCTAGCATATCATCTAGCCTAGGAATAGGATGCCTATATTTTATAGTGATGTTATTAATGGGCCTACAGTCTACACACATCCTCCAACTACCATCCTTCTTAGGTACAAGCAATACAGGTACATCACATGGACCCATGCTTTCTCTAATGTGTCATTTGCTCATAAGCTCATCTATTTGTCTCTGCTACTCCATGGTTTCAACTGGATTTTTCCTGTAGGCTGGTTTGTTTGGAAAATAAGCTCCTGGTATAAAATCTATTTGATGCTCAATCCCTCTAATTGGTGGTAGACCAAAGGGATTATCCTCCAGAAAAATATTTTGATATTGCTGTAAAAGTTTAGACATCTCACTCGGAAGCTCTAGTGTTAATCAGTTAGAGTAGATAAAGAATCCTTGTAAACAAACATAAGAACAACTTGTTTAGCAAAAAAATCTCTTTTGATATCACTTGATTTCATGTAGAAGTTTCTTGCTTTAGAAACTTTTTCCTCCTTTTGTTTGAGATGAATCTGGTCTAGATAAACTTCTTGGGGGTGACATAGGAATTAGAGTGATTTTATTATCTTGATGTTCAAGAGAGTGGCAATTAGCGTAGCCATTGTGAATGACTTTCCTATCAGATTGCCAAGGTCCCCCAAGTAGAATGTGACCAGCTTCCATTGGAAAAACATCACAAGTAACTTCATTTTCATACTTGCGTATTCCGATTGGAACTTTGACTTGTAAACTAACATTTAATTCTCCACTATCATTCAACCAATGTAGCTTGTAAGGGTTAGGCTACTTGCTGGTCTTTAAGCCAAGTTTTTGTACCATTGTAGAGCTTGCCACATTTGTACAACTACCACCATCTATTATAAGGCTACAAACTTTATCGTACATGACACCTAGTATGGAATAGATTTTCCCTTTGTTCTTGCTCTTCTTTGCTAGGATGTACACTTAGAGTTCTTCTTGTCACAAGTAACTCTCTTTTTGCTAGTAATTCTTCTAATTCTTCATAAGCTTCAAATTGCAATTATGGTTGTTCATCTTCTTATATATATTCACCATTTTCCAACAACACCATGATCCTCTTGTTTGTGCATTCATTAGCATAGTGTCCTCTCCCTTGGCACTTGAAACATCTAACATCTCTGGACCTGGTTGGATTAACAATAGCTTTTCCTTTATCTTTAGCAAAGGTAGGTTGGAATTTAGGCTCTTTTTGCATTAGTAAGAGTCTGATTAATTCGCAAAGGTTGTTGTTACTCTCTACAGTAGTTCGGCTTTGCTTGGCCAGCACCATAGCTTGTTCTTGGATTGCC
>OVBE01005362.1:0-21878 GCA_900406425.1 Iberis pinnata | reverse complement strand
GTCTGGTTATAAGTTTCTCTTGTGTACATGCTACACATGTGAGATTTGGGAGAACTTCTTATCCTTTAAGTTGTGCTNAATTCATTAGCAATTTTCGCATCATTCCAGAACCAGGGTGGCCAAGCCGGTTATGCCATAAAGTGAAATTTTCGCAGGCATTAGCCTCGATCATACTGATCTTTGCATAGTATAGACCAGATGATATTGCAGGTATAGTCTCTCGGACTTCTTTATTGCCATGGACGATTTCAACAATATTAAGAAACTANAATTCATTATCAATTTTCGCATCATTCCAGAACCAGGGTGGCCAAGCCGGTTATGCCAAAAAGTGAAATTTTCGCAGGCATTAGCCTCGATCATACTGATCTTTGCATAGTATAGACTAGATGATATTGCAGGTATAGTCTCTCGGACTTCTTTATTGCCATGGACGATTTCAACAATATTAAGAAACTATTTATTTCCTTTGTCCATTGTTTCAAGGTGGAAACCATTCAATCTTATATCCTTGAAACTTAGTAAGTTCCGGTTGGAACTGGGTGGATACAACGCATTGGACATTTCCAACTACGTACCCATGGGCAATGTTATACAGGCCTGACAATGGCCCTCAATAAGGTTTGATATACCTACAATTGTTTTTATATTGGCTTTTTGCATTGTGAGGTTGATGAAATGTCTTTTATCTCTAAGTATGGTATGGCTCGTTCCACTATCCACCAAAAGTATGGCCATATCATCATTCATCATTCTTATGAGTATGCGTACGGTGATAGGGTCAACGTTTGTGGAAGGTTTTAACTCCGATATAAGATCAACGTATGCCAAAGGTTTTAACTCAGGTGGCTAGGGTTTCGTGCTGATAACGTGTTGTGAAAGTGTTGTTTATTCTCGTTGATATCAGGGACTATATATACAAGTACATAGACCATCATAACGAGATAGACTCTATCTCTAAGATAGAGATAACAATAATATCTTAAAAATAAATATCAAGTCAACCATAAAGATAATTCCTAACAAAACCGAGTTATAAAACGATGATTTGAGATGTTTTTTGAGTTAAAAGAATGAATAGAAATTGATTTCACTGTGTGACAAAAAAAATTGATTGGACTTTTTTGTTGTTGTTGTTGTTAATTAAGCCCAAAATGCATATGATCCGTTCCAAGTAAAACGCAAAGATAGTTGCGGTTCGGTTAAAGATCGATCAGATTCAGACGTAAGGGGAGAGGGAAGATGGTCGGCGCGAATCTGAAAGCGGAGACGATGGCTCTAATGGATAAGAGATCGTCCATGGAGACGGAGATGAACTCCATAGTGGAACGTCTCTGCAATCCTGGTGGTCCTGGTCTCTCCGGCAATCTCGTCGATTCGGAGGTACTTTAGTCTTAACCGAAACATATAAGCTTATTTTACTCCTCTGATTCGTTTTTCTATGACAGGGATTCCCCCGAATTGATATCGACATTCCAATGGTTAGAGCTGAGCGGCGCCGTCTTGCTGGTACTTTCTCTTTTCTTCTGTCGTGTGCTAAACTAGTAGTCAATAGTTAGGGTGAGATTACCAATCGAAGGCAGCTTTAAACTTAAAGAACCCTAAGGAAACACGAGACAAAAAAAAAATAACATACAGAGCACATGTAGTTTGTTTTTGTATGTGCTTCAGTTTTATGATATTATATACTGTTATTAGCATTTGTTGTAAAGTGGATGTGTAGCTTCTATAGTGAACCAATGGTTACTTTCCGGCTTGAGTTGGTTTCGTTCTCTGAAATAGTTTCTGCACCCACAGAGTTAAGGAATGAGCACAGCGAGATAACAGATAAGATAAACGTGAACATTCAAATTCTTCATTCTGTGAGGCCTACATCAAGAGCTTCATCCACAAAAGATTCAGGTATGACTGGATGTAGAGCTCCAAGCTTCAGGTTGAAATCTTTGCTTGGGCTACTCAATCCACTTTGATTATGCTAGGACTGTTAGATTCTCATTGAGGCATTTATACTTTGAAACTATATGAACAACATGGGTGCAAAGCTTATGGCCAGGAAATGATGCAGGTGCAGAAGTACGTACCTCGTCTGGGGAAGTGACTTCTTTATCTGCTTCCATGCAGACAGCTGGCTTTAGAGCTACTTCCCATACCATGGATATGGACGTGGTTACTAGTATTCCCTTTGCCATGGTTGATGAGATAGCTGAGTCATCTCCAGCAGCAGAGGATGGATTACAGCTTGGTGATCAGGTTGTGAAATTTGGCAATGTGGAGGGTGGTGACAATTTGTTGCAGAGGCTAGCCGCTGAAGCTCAGTCTAACCAAGGACAAGCTGTTTCTGTTGAAGTATTAAGACAAGGTGCAAAGGTTGCTTTATCTGTCACACCGAGAATATGGCAAGGCAGAGGTCTCATGGGGTACATACTGAAACTGCTTAATACATATCATTAGTGATTTATTCACAACAAATTTGTCACTGTCAACTGATGAATAGTTAACTCTTTCCCATATGATCTTCTGTTATTGCAGGTGCCACTTCCGTTTGCTATGAGTAGCGAATGCTTCCTTGGGTTATCATTTCAATGCCTGGATATGTTATAAGTTCAGAGTTGGTGGGTGATGTAGTCAATTGTTAGAAACTTGAACTAATAAGTAGGCTTGCAGAGTAGAATGAACAGTATTTTACATCGTATGTTATATTTTATGTACCTGCCGTGATATCTGGATACAATAAAGTGTACCGTTACTCAGTTTTAAGAAACTCGTGAGTTTGAGATGAAATTGTTTCTTGGGTCACTGAAAGTGTGATAAGTTGGGTCTGGTTAATTGAAATAATAATAACACCCTTGTTTCCTAATCGAATGATCTATGTACAAAAAGGGAATCGCTGATGGTATATCAAGTACGGTTCCAAAGTTTTGAGCTTATCTTGCTTTTGTACATTCCTTACTGGCTATGTTCATGAGGTTGTTTGAACTTCTTGCAAGGCCGGTACTTGCTATGATTCTGGCTCACCCGTTTGCGCATATGGACGCATCTTTGACCAAATGTCTCATAGGTTTAAGCAGCTGTGCAAAACGAAGGGGGACGTGTGCCCTGATAAGCGTCCCGTTCTCCGTATGTTCCTATATACGCAAACAATTCTAAAATCATAAGGGTTAACAAAATAGATAAAAAGGACACGGATTAAGATGGTCGGTCATGGTCATGGTCATGGTCATACTCACAGTTTGTTCCACAATTCCAACCTTGTGTATGGTGCTTAGAAGGTCCCCTTTATCAAATGGCAAAAAGGCTTCAACCCGAACCATTGAATCCTGTTAGAGAGTTTAAAGAACTAAATGGTTAATGGCCCAAAATCATGAACCAAAAAATGAAAACACAACATATTGATGAAATTAAAACCTTGAGCTTTTCATTAACAGCATTGCAGAAGTCGTCTAGTCCTTCTCCAGTCAGAGCAGATATACAAACTACATCACCATTTTTATCTGCTTCCAACTTGACCTTTTGAGACTCATCCACTCTATCAACCTAAACATGGATTGTACATACAACAAGTGGTTAAATACAAAGTCACATCCGCGATACGTCTCTACTACTATAAATTTACCTTATTCCATACAACCAATTTTGGGATTGATGAAACATCGAGTTCAGACATAACTTTTTCCACAGCTTCTATTTGTTGCTTTGCCAGTGGGTGGCTAGACATTTAACAAGCATACGATAATCAGGAGGTGAAATTATGTCATTAGAATCGACTGACCCAATTTAACCAAAGATTTGAAGATACCAAACCTGATGTCAACAACATGCACCAAAAGGCATGACTCTGATATCTCTTCAAGTGTAGCTCTGAAAGCAGCAACCTGCAAGACACAGTTTTCACCCAAGTCACACACACTGCGCTGACACAAAGCCTTAAAATCTTATTTTCTAAAAGACTCATGGAAGTATCAACAAACTGATGCAGGCACATAAAGAACATGTTTGGTTAAGCCTCTAGTTCAGTTTTAGCCATTACACACTTACCAAGGTGGTTGGTAACTTTTGGATAAAACCAACAGTATCTGTGAGAAGAAACTCCTTCCCATTTTGCATCTGATCAAAAGGTACAAAAAAAAGAAACCTCATGTCAAAACTTGAATACCACATTACTTAACTTAATATCAAGTTTATCAGCATACAATTTGGTTTAAAAGTTATAAGATGGCACCACAGGTTACCACATCAAATAGCACATGTCTATGAAACCAAAGCATAAGTTAAAGGGTCAAATTATCTACTAAGTGTGATAAAGTAAATAAGGTTTTGACTATGGTGGTTTAAATAGGTTATGGTCTTTAGCTTTATCTAATATAAGTTGTTTAAGGAGTTTGGGAAAGGGCATCAAGAATCTGAGTGAATCTTGTAAGGGGGAGGGGAGAGCAATTCCATTAAGAACTCTCAAACTTGTAATCTTTTTGGATATCTAATCTAAGAGGTTTTCATTATCTGCACTAATCAGAATAAAATATACACCTTTCTCCCAGAAAAGTAAGTGACTGCAGATCTTCCAACAAGACTCACTGACCTGAACCCTTCTAGTAGTTGGATCAAGAGTCGCAAACAAACGATTTTCAGCAAGAACATTAGCACCAGTCAATTGGTTCAATAGTGTACTCTTTCCAGCATTTGTATATCCGACCTAAATCACAACACATATTTATCATTCACACAAAAAATGAAGTTTTTGCTAATTCCCACGAGTTTGACATTCCCTGGTCTACTTACCAAAGATACAACAGGAACAGGTATAGCAACACGCCGGCTTCTATATTGCTTTCGATGCTTTCTAACAGATTCCAACTCCTTTTTTAGAACTCCAATCTGGCCAATTCAATACGAAACCATTAAGAATATACTTCTAGCTTAATGGACTAAAACAGAGAAACCTGAACAAAGACAGAACCTAAAATACCACTCATCACAAGTTATGCCACACACCATTCCTTGACAATTGAAACAAAGAGCAGTAGCTAAGAAGCTAAAAGCAGCAGAAATATATAACTATTCTTACTTGAGTACGTAAGATTCGCTTATCGACTTCAATTTGTTTTTCTCCCATGCCCTTAACTTGGCCACCTGATTGACGCTCAAGGTGAGTCCACATTCTAGTTAATCGTGGTAACTGGTATTCCATTTGTGCTAGAGCAACCTAGAAACAATTCCAAATTGAGCCAATGCTGTACATGATTTCTGAAAATAGTATAACTCAAATAATTCACAACGGGTCATTTATATGAAAGCATCAAGCTTTATCTTGCCTGCAAGGCTGCTTCATGAGTTGCAGCCCGCTGGTTGAAAATGTCCAAGATAAGGGCAGTGCGGTCACAAACTCGAACATCCCCACCAAAGGCCTTTTCCAGATTGCGCAATTGCCTGGAATGTAAAATACAAAGTAATAACAAAATGAAACACATGCTCAATTCACATGCTAACTACACTAGTATTGAAACCAACAAAAGTATGAGACTCCTACATGCTGCACTGTTCCAATGACTACTTTAGTAAATATGAATTAGCTGCTTGCAACAAAAGAAATGAGAGTTAAAAACTTATGAGTTATGACTACGGATATTGAGAAACCCCAGGTAAAAGGTTGGTCTTAATTCAAGGGGAGAGATGTTGATAGTAAGAACAGCAAAAATTACACAGAAAGGTTACCCCGGTGAAAGTTCATCGTCAAATATCACAGTCTCAACGTCTAATGCATGAATTGCGCTTTTTATCTCTGAGACCTTTCCTGATCCAATGTATGTTCTAGGATTTGGGGAAGCAAGCCTGTAGTATACCATCAAACAATCATTAATTTTACTACCAGGGGAGCAAGAATAACCCAGTATCATCGAAAATAGATAACTAGTAGTACTACTAACTTTTGATAAGTAGAACCAACCACCATAAGACCAGCAGTATCAGCAAGCTGTTCTAGCTCCTCCAGGGATTCTTCTATATCAAACAAACATTCTCCATCACCTTTTCTTTCCACTCCCACTAGATATGCCTTCTCCTCAAAAACCTGGAAATTACATATCCTTTCTAAGGTCTAATTCCGGAAGCTACTAGAGGCAGAGGACCAACGTAAACCATAAGAAGATAAGGTGAGGAAGATGAGAAAATACCTCCTTTCCATTTCTGAGTTTGAACCTATCGTCTAAGCTTTCTTCAGCTCCTTTTTCCTTTCTCGAAATTTTCGATGGAGCAGCAATCGTAGCTTTATCGAAATTCGGATTATCTGCAGATAAATCGAGAAATTGAGGGATTTCATCTTCTTCCACGGTTTTCTCCAATTCGAGACCATGTTGAGCAAGGCTACAAGATAATCTCCAAGAATAGCAGTCTCCATGAAGAAGAGAGAGGGAACGAGGGCGATTGGGTGTAGGATTATGGTTCGTGTGCCATTGAAGTTTAGTTATTGGGAAAGAAGAAAAGTAAAATAAGCTCATGGTCGGATAATAATACTGAAGAAGAAGATGATGCTAAACTGCTCACTCAACTTTACAAGGCAAGGAGGCAAGGAAGGATCAAACAGACATTTTGGTGCCTTGTTTGGCTTCATGTTTAAGACTATCATCGATTAGGTGGCGTACATAACCGCTAAGAGAGGAAGAGGGTTTTGTTGTTTTGTTATCTCACTCGCTCCAAGTCCCACATCGCAAACTTAAGCTGTGTTTGTGAAGAGAGAAGCAGTATAAGTAACAAGGCTATGCGGCCGAACAAATCATACCTTTCTCGGCCTTTTGGCTAAGATCAAGTGTAGTATCTGTTCTTATCAGTTTAATATCTGATATGTGGGCCATTGGCTCACACGATATTAATTTTATTTTTTAAGGGAGAAAGTCCATCAAGGTAGCTTGCTATTTAGGCTTTCATGAGTTGTCCATGTGTTACACTATTACATGGGCCAGGCTTAACCCACCAACAATTATAGTTCAATTTTTAATAATTGGTTAGGTACATGTGTTTACATTTAATCTTGTATGCTTTATCTAATTGGACCATTTAATTATATTTAGTATAAGTTTGGCCTAAACAAGTGTAGTTGTGGCTTATTTATCTAATAAGTAATTCAAATAGTATCTCTCATTGTTTGTTTTTTTATAAACAAGGCTGGTGTAGCCTTGGTTTACTAGTTACTACTATGGCTTCTGATACTATTGTATCTCTCCTTCATGGTTTTATCATATGATTGCAGAGTAGTGATGTTATTTATTAAAAGCGTTTGTGGTGTTAACCATTGTGATTATTCTGAATTATGATCAATTTGTTGATGGTTTAATTCAAATAATAATATATTTAGGCTTCGAGGGATTTGAATTTATTTTTTGCACAAATTGAAGATCTCTGTCGTGTACAGTGTAATGTTCCAGTTCTCTCTAACTATGAGGTAATTTTGGTTTCTTTTTTTAACACGCTTTACTTTTTCTTAAACGTTGGATACAATGTGATCAACATGTAAATGAGTTGAAATACAATACGGAAAAAAACATGGGACTGAAAAACAGCTTGTGAGCTTTTTTGTGATTGTGCTAAGCTATGAGCAACATTGTTGGAGATTCTCGGTATCTATTGTAATTGTACTTTCTTGAGTTTGTTACTCCAGAAAAAGAAATCTCTTTTCCAGTTCTCTAACAGTATGTGTTGTTGATCGGTTGAAAATATTGTAAAAAGTTGCAGACAATCGCCTTCAGACACTACATTATCATATCCTAACGACCAAACATTTTGTAATGCCATGATTAGAGCTTGAGCTTCAGCCTCTAAACTTGATTTTACTTTGCGTCCAATTCCTTGTGCAGAACGACAATACCCTCCCATTGAATCTCGAAATACCTAGCTCTCATATGATTTTGTGTACGAATTGGAGAAATCACCATCATAATTGCATTTTATCCAACCATTAACTGGTCGTTTCTATTCCGAGGGATTTTTAACTTTTTTTTCTACCTTCGGATTGATTCTACACCATTGATCTTCCTCATTGACTGCTCTACGTCCACGGTATGTGTTTATGTTCGAAGATAAAAGTGTTCCTACTCTTCCATATTTGCCATAATATCTAGAATGGTTGGGACCTATGCTCGTACAAATTCCCTTGTTTTTCATGTAATCAAACAATTGCCCAAGTTTTGTATTGAAGTCTACATCGGCACATAACAAATTTATATTTGGCAATTGATTCGTTCTCCATATATAAGAAATTCTCAGACAGAGGAAAAAAAGGTGATTTAAATCCTCCGAAACTCCACAACTTTGACACTGATCGTGTGGGAGGAGATGTTGACGATTTAGCTCTGCTTGTGAGGCTAAAATATTGTTTGTTGCGCGCCATAAAAAATGTTTCACCTTAGGTATGATATGAATGGTCCATACTTGTTTCCGCACCTCAATAGATGTCGGAGTATGTTTGATTGGAGACTAGTTATGTCGTGCTACCCAATATCCAGATCGGACGTTTAGTGTCCATGTGATGTATAGGCCCATATAACTCTATCAGCCGGTTTTGTGATTGGAAGTTTTCTCTGTTGGATTATTGCTGCGTCTTCAGGGTCAATCCATTCTAGTTTCGATCTTGTCTCCAGCCATTTAAGTTATTGATTATAGCATCGACCATAACATTGGGTTTGAAAGCATCAATTATTCGCTTGGGTGATCTTGGAGGGTATGTGGGCAACCATTTGTCATTCTATAGATGCACATCTTCACCATTTTTGAGAATAAAACTCTGACCAATGTTGAATAGGTCACGCCCATATAATAGTGAACGCCATCCATAAGATGGTTGTCTTCCCAAAGAAGCAGATGTAATATTTGTTTCCCGAAAATACCGACCTTTAAATGGTCGTGTGAGAAGACTAGTTGGACGTTGGTGCATTCTCCAAATTTTCTTAGCCAAAATTGTTGTATTAAATAATTCTACATCCCAAAATCCCAAACCGCCTTCCTTTTTTGGTATAGTCATTTTATCCCAGGAAAGCCAATGTAATGATCTTTGAGATTCTATCCTATTAGTTTACGACCACCAGAACTTGGCTAATAAACTTTCAATATCTGAAACAATTCCTTTTGGTAGCTTGAAACAACTCATCGAGTATAACAACATGACAAAAGCAATGGATTTGAGTAGTATTTCTTGAGCGCTTAGTGATAGCCATTTCTTAGACCATCATGATGAATGTTGCTGTAATTTCTCAATAATAAACTGAAACATTTGGATCTTCTTCGCACCAAACATCTCTGGTAATCCAAGATACTTGTCGTGGCCTTCATCATTTAAAATTTGGAACAGATTGCGGATACAAGATCATTGTGATGGAGCAATTCGTGAGCCAAATGTAATGGATGATTTTGCAAAATTACTCTGCTCTCCTGATGCCAACTGCCTGAATATGTCCTTTATAAACCGAGGTCGAGTGAATATTTGCGTTACAGAAAAACAGAGAGTCATCAGCGAATAGTAAATGACTTAGGGCCGGATTGTTTTAGCTTATCTTTATACCTCGCAGCCGTTTCTCAGTTGTTTCTTTTCGAATCAAATGGCTTAGAACTTTAGTACAAATAATGTATAAATAAGGGGATAAAGGATCACCTTGTCTCAAACCTCGATTCGGGGTGAATAAACGTTGCGGGCTGCCATTAATCAATGTTGATAAAGAAACAGAACGAACACGCAACAAAATCCATTGAATCCATTTGATGGAGAATCCCATACGTAGCATGATTTCTTGTAGAAAATCTCATTCCAAACGATCATAGGCCTTGGATATGTCAGTTTTTACAGCCATAAATCCTTCTGAAATACGACGCCGGACCTTATGAGAATGATGCAACTCATGTGAAATTAGAACGTTATCAGTTATTAATCTGGAAGGAATAAAGGCCGCTTGTTCTTCAGAGATTAAACCGGGTAAATGATGTTTTAGTCTGTTCACAAGGACCTTTGCTATGATCTTGTAACTCACATTGCAAAGGGCAATGAATCGGAATTCCAACATATGTGTTGGCGTCGTTGTCTTTGGCAGTAAAGGTTTAATTTTTGATAAAGAATTCCAGTATCGAAGAACCTGAATACTTCTCGGTAGACATCTTGTTTGATCGTGTTCCAATTTTGGTGATAGAAATTAGTTGGAAAACTGTCAGGGTCTGGAGCTTTTGTTCCCACACTGGAGAAAATAGCTTTGTCTATCTCGTCTGTAGAAATAGGTCTGGTTAAATCTGAATTGATCTCTATAGTTTCCGCAGTTTAATCTTTTCCTCCCAATATATATATTAGCTAGCTGGAGATGTTCATTGAATCATTGATGCATATTAGCCCGTGTTAAATGTTCAATGAATTATGTTATGTTTCGTGTCCATGATTGTTGAGAGGCAACAACTAGCAAGTAAAGGAAAACCGTGCTTGGCCATGTACTCACTCAACAACCGATCCAGCAGCAATGGTTCTTCCATTGAACTTCGGTTGTTTTCCCATGGCAGTCAGAATGCGTTCTTTATTAATAGTTATAGAGGAATACTAATCATTTGAAAAGTATATATGGTTCTTTGTGAAGAACACGGAAGTTTTGAACAAGTTTAGATACCAACGGTTGTGTAATAACAAACGATCATCTCACTAGTTGCTTCAGTTTCCAACACTCTGTCTGAAAAAGCGAGATTAAGTCCCTTGTGTGTTTTGTAAAGCCTCAATTTTGAGTTTATTAGTTTTCAGAAGAATGAAAAGATTGTAAAATCCAAAAAGAAAAAACAAAAGAGAATCAGACGGCATATCGGTAGGTGTAATAGTCCAAAGAAGTAACATCGCTTCTTCGAATCTTGACAACTTGACCTCGCTTGAGTCCATAATATTTAGCAATAGGATCAGAGACAAGGATGCGAGGCAACTGTGTGTCTTGGACTGTGTACTTTTTGAGTAATTCCTTCTTAGCTTGATCGTCAAGTACATAGTACTTGTTGATGAGTTTATGTTGAGTGATGTTAGTCACCAATTCGGCTTCCTCAAAAACTTCAATTGTAAGAACCTTGTTGATTTCTAATACAGCTGATCTGGCCGGACCAGTTATAGCAATTGGAACGATTATGATTCCTCGTGGAACTTTATCGTCTTTCATCTTTAATGCCACTTCCTTTTTAATCACTGGGACTCCTACCTTAGGACCTTCCGGGTAAAACACGTAAATCTGCAACAAGTCAAAGATGAGACAAAACTCAACATTGCGTTAATATACGATTTTATAAGATGTACCTTATCGGCTGAATTTGGCCCCTTATTGGCTGCGATGAACAAAGCTTCCTTGTTTACTTTGTTCAAAGATACACAAAACTTTTGAACAAACTCCTCTCTTTTCATGTTCAAATCAGATTCTTCTATACTGTAACCTCGATCCCTCAGCATCTGTAGCACCGTACGACGCACCTTGAAAAGCCTCGTGATTTCTTCATCCATCTTTGCTATACGAAGAGAAGAATGATGAAAGGGTGGCTATTGAGGTTTTACTAGGGTTTAGGCAACTCATAAATACTAAATTTATATTTTAATGATATGTATTACCATTTATATGAGATAATAATCACTTTTAGTTCCGAGAAGACATTATGGTCTTTTTTTCCTTAAAATGTTAATGGTAAAAATAAAATATTGTTGACATTGACATATTACAAGAAAAAAGCACATGATCTCACTCAAGAACAAGGGATGTTATTGGACTAATGGGCCTCGCCCAAATTGATATGCCTTGAAAAGTCTTGTGATTTCTTCATCCATGTTTGCAATCGTTTTCTTGATGAAAGGTGGCCTGCTAAATGAAGTTTTACTAGGGTTTTGGGACTCATTAATACATTTATTTTTAATGATATGTACCAATTATATGAAAATCAAAAGTTCTGTATCCAATATGACTTTTGGAAAAATTGAAAGGATTTCTATTAAAATGAAAAATTCAATTTTATTCAAATAAGAACTTTTAAAAATCATATGAAATTCAATCTTATTTAAACAAGAATTTTAAAAAGTCACATGAAATCCAGTGTTATTGAAAATATTTTAAATTGTGGATTTTGAATGACTTTATAATGTTTTAATGGAGTTTATTTATTAAATATACCAAATTTCAAATCCCTTGGTGTAGAGAGTTTTATAATAAGTGACATGAACTTCTCAAATTTAACAAAGGGAGTGTATTCAAACAAACATTTGATATGATTTGAAGTGATTTGAGATTTTGTACATTTAACTAAGCAAAATCCACTAAAATACCATCAAATCACCAGAAATTCACTACTTAAAATATTTCTAATAACAATGGATTTCATGAGACTTCTTAAAATCAATAATCCAATAACAGTGAATTTTGTGAGACATTTTAAAATTCTTGTTTGAATAACAGTGGATTTGTCAATTTAACACAAATCCTTCCAAATTTCACGTTCAATACAACCTTACATCTTTTAAAACTCCAGTAAACATAAAATCAATTCAAATTTGAGAGTTTATTGCTGACTGAGTTGAGAAACGTGTCTTATAGAATGTTGAAGACACAATAAACATTGCGTCAAAAGCTTGATATCAGACATGAGGCAGAAGATACATGAGACTGGATAAAGGCTTGGTGCTTTAGATATAGTTGAAAATGTTGATCTTAAATACAGAAGATGAATGCAACAAGATTTTGAATAGCTTGAAGACAAGTTGGTTCAATAGGGTATCAGTCAACACAACGAATGATGCATATTTAGAAGACTGATAGGATCAATAAGTTGATTGGATCGAGAAGCTGACTGAAGACGCAAAAGTGAAGTATCGTCGATTCAGAAAGGGGGAAATTGAAGATGCAGATTCTGGAATCAACGAACTGATGGAATCATAAGCGTAGTAGATTTGTTATAATCAACACGCTGATGAAATCAACCAGCTGACGAGATCAGAGAGCTGATGATATCAATAAGCATATTATCACAGTGCATATGCTGATGTGTCACAAAAGATCACTATTGATAAAAAGGGAGCTGAATGGGATCAGAAAACTGAGTGGGAACAAAGAGCTGAATGAGATCAGAAAGCTGAGTGGGAACAAAAAGGTGAATGGGAATAAAAGCTTAATGAGATTCAACGCACTGAATGAATCAGCTAAAATTTCGGAAGATGATGAATAAATTGCGACCTTATATGTAAAGCTTATACCTGGAAGATAATCTCAACGAAAAGATTTTATCAAGAAGACATTCGATTGAGAAAATCATGGAAGAAAAAAAATATCTTAGAGAGATTCTTGGAGATATCATGTAATCATGCAATGGAGGAAAATCTTTGTGATGTTAATAAGCTTGGGTTTTATAACTCAGTCATCAAGGGGGAGATTGAGAGTTTATTGCTGACTGAGTTGAGAAACATGTCTTACAAAATATTGAGGACACAACATACATTGCGTTAGAAGTTTGATATCAGACAAGAGGCAAAAGATGCATGAGACTGGATAAAGGCTTGGTGCATCAGATATAGTTGAAGATGTTGATCTTAAATACAGAAGATGAATGCAACAAGATTCTGAATAGCTTGAAGACAAGTTGGTTCAACAAGGTATCAGTCAACACAACGAATGATGCATATTTATAAGACTGATAGGATCACTAAGTTGATTGGGTCGAAAAGCTGACTGAAGATGCAATAATGAAGTATCGTTGATTCATAAAGGGGGAGATTGAAGATACAGATTCTGGAATCAACGAACTGATGGAATCATAAGCGTAGTGGGTTTGTTATAATCAACACACTGATGAAATCAACCAGCTGACAAGATCAGAGAGCTGATGATATCAGTAAGCATATTATGTATCACAGTGCGTATGCTGATGTGTTACAAAAGATCACTGTTGATAAACATGGAGCTGAATGGGATCAGAAAGCTGAGTGGGAACAAAGAGCTGAATGAGATCAGAAAGCTGAGTGGGAACATAAAGCTGAATGGGAACAAAAGCTTGATGAGATTTAACGCACTGAATTAATCAGCTAAAATTTTGGAAGATGAAGAATAAATTGCGGCCTGATCTGTAAGGATTATATCTGGAAGATAATCTCAACGAAAAGATTTTATCAAGAAGATATTCGGTTGAGAAAATCATGGAAGAAAAAAATATCTTAGAGAGACTCTTGGAGATGTCATAAAATAGAATATTTGATATATTCTGGAAGATTTGAAAGTGCTGATTTGGTGCAACGTGCTGGTGACGTGGCACTTGATGCTGATGACGTGGAAAAGAATGTTGAATAGCGTAGCATAGCAAGCTGTTGATGTGGCATAATGATTGGTTAACAAACAACAAACTAGGATTTGATGACGTGGCTATGCATCAAGATCCTACAGATTTGTTGAGAAGAAAAAATCTTTGGAAGAAAGATTTTATTGTTTGAAAGGATAAACTTTGGAAGAAAAGAATATCCTTTTGGTGAGATTTTTGGGGAGCCTAAGAACTAAGTTTTTCCATTAGTATATATAGATGAAGAGGTTGAGGTGTGCAAGTTTCAGCTCTTCCAAATCTATGGCGTTTGATGTGTTTCTTTGAAGTTGCCCAAAATAGGAAGCTGATGAAGGGAGTGTTCATTCTACATATAGTTATGGAACTAAAATAGTGATTGGTTTCAAGCTGAGGGCAGGCTCATGGTTGAGTAAAAGCCAATCATAGGTTGAGAGATTTTTCCGGGAGCAAAATAACAGGCTGTTGACTTCCATTCAGAAGACTGAAGTATTGGGACTAAGGCAACATGGATTTAGGTTTATGTAACACTGATTAAGTTGATTACTTAATAGATCTCTGGCTTTTTTTCAAATCATTAGAAAGGAATGGTAGCATGGTAGGATGATGTACCTTATACAATTGTATTTGTATTCTTGTTCTACTGGATTTGGCTCTAGACAAGGTCCTGGGGATGTAGGGAAATCGAACCCCGTTAACAAACGTCTGTATCTCTCTTTAATTACGATCATATATGCTTTTATTAGCCATTCAAAGAATTAGTGCTGAATGCAAACAGACGCTTGTATGCAATACAAACACATGATAAACAATAACAGAAGGTTGTTGATCATGAAGAGTAGGTTCTCTACATTTACAATTTGTATTAGAGCGGGTCACCAACAAAAGGATATGTGTCCTTTAACAGGTGAGGTCTTGTGGAAAGCATGGAGAATCTACAATTTGATTGTTGGGATGATGCAAGCATATGAATTGCAGATAAAGAGAGGAAATCAGACGTTTATGAAAAGAATGTTGGAAGCTAATGATAAGCAAACATTTCATACACATAGTAGTGATACACCTTCACAGAATGAAGAAAATCAGTGTATTGAATGTCAAGGTTTTGGACAGTTTGAATCTGATTGGATATAAGTGTTATGAGTGCAAGGGGTATTGGTATACTAAGACTTATTATCTTGATATGAGCCAAAAAGGAGTAAACATGGTGTTGTTAGCTCGAATTGAGGCGCAAAACGAGTCAGAAAAGAGCTGAAGGACGTAAAATCACCTGTCTGAATAGTTAAATAATATCGAGATGCTGGAAAAAGGGACAAAGACATGAATACACTTATGATTCATGGGAGAACATACAATGATCTGTTTGGAGGAGATACCTTGTGATTAAAGCGGTAATTAAGAAGGTGTTGTATGTTGAAAGCACATTTTGGTCAAAATGGTTGTTCAGAATTGTGAAGCAAGGTTTGTACTAGATATAGACTTTTTGTTATTTGGATCAGCTACCTATGTTGCAAGCACTCATTAATCTATTTGCACTTCATCAAGATACTGTTTTGTGCGTACGTCAGGCTTAGATCCTCTTTTATTGGCGATAGCGGTATCTTCTTGATGTGTGAGTAGTCAAATATGAGTTGAATGTCATGCTATGTACATGATTCCGTTAATTCATCAATTGTTGAGTGCATGGGTAAAGTTTTTGATACAAATTAGAGGCTTGGATCATGCTGATTCAATCAATATGTTGGGGAACATGCTCCTGAAAAGATTCAGTCAGATGTTTGTTGATATCTATCAGATGGGTGATGAGGATCATACATTTGAATTCACCTGTCTAAATTGCAGAGCTGCTATTTAGAAACGTGGTGAGTTACAATATGAATTTTTGGCTTATTTTGTCATAATCAGCGGATTGCTTATCAAAACTCAGCTCCACGAACACTGCAACAGAAAGGTGTCTTCAAGAGGAAAAACATAACGTTGAAAGAGATGGCTAAAGCATATTACATGGAAATCAAGTGGCAGAGCACTTATGTCTAAAATCAGTAAACACAACATGCTATGTGATCAATCATGTGTATGTATAAAAATGATCAAACAAAGCTCTGTATGAGAAATGGAAGAGAGATACACCAAGTGTTACGTACCTTCATGTGGTTGGGTATGTCTGTTACATCTGTTATGACAAAGACCAGCTGGAGAAATTTGATTCTCATAGTGATGAAGGGCTCTTTGATGATATTTGGGAATGAGAACAACATATTGGGTGTTTAACAGATGTACAAATATTGTCCAAGAAATGGAAAATATTGTTTTTGATGATTATTCGTCTTCACATATGGTTATTAATTCAGTTCTAATGGATACAAGTACTTCACAGAAGCCTATGGTACAACCATGTGGTGACAGCACTCAGATTCCTGAAGCATCTGTGTCTCTGTTGAATTATGTCCATTAGAATCACTCTATAACATATGTTATATGAGAGATTAAGGGGAAAATAATTATCTGAGAAAAACAAACTGAATTCAGGCGTATGATAGAGTGTATTCAGACGTATGATAGAGTGTCTGAATCAATAATGTGTTTCAACAGTTTGTGTGTGTGATTGAACTTGAAACTTACAGAAAAGTATCCATTGATCCTTGTTTGGAAATTAACAATGCAAGAAGAGTAAGATCAATTCAAGAAAAGTGTTGTAGATCAAAGGCCTGAGAAGGAAATGTTTGTTAAGGGTTGAACAAGGGGTGTAAGGCTACAAGATTTGAGATCCAGGAATATATCAAATAGAATGATATGCTGTAAGGAAGATCAACCACTTGAGCATAAGGACGTTGGTTAATCTGCATTGATCAGGTTTAAATGAATCTTGAACACATTCAAGTTGTTGAACTAAAGGGGAAAATCAAGAAGAAATAGGATGGCCAGGACAAAGAGCTCCATAATGAAATATTTGATATCTTCTATCTAACTTTGAAAATTTTGCACGAGCAATCAACCTCCTGTACATAGAAACAAGATGATCTATTCAAACGGAGAATTAGACCATGCAAGGTGTGGTAGGAATATTGAGTTGTGAAGTTAAGAATCATCTTGAGTACAATTTTAGGGGTCTAAAACTTAAGAACTAAGATGATCCAACAGTCGGTTGACTGGTAACATTTGCATATGGACTCTATGGAAAAACAGGATTTTGAGTTCATTCACCTTATTGTATTGTGAAATTCTTGGAGTTGGTTGTGACTACTCTCAGGTGGAGAAATGTTTTTGATATGGTAGGTTATCATTTTTCTCGGTTTGAGTCAATCACGTTTCTGTTTGTGTGGTGTACACTAGAGTGATCATCTAAGTGTTGTTTACAAGAAAGAGGGATAATTTTGTCAAAAGTCTGGAGAAGCTACAAAATAACTCAAAAGATTTTCAAGACCTTGAGTATTTTATACAGGCTACCAAAAGGGCAGTGAAGATCGCTGTGGAACTAAAACAGTGATTGGTTTCAAGCTGAGGGCAGGCTCAGGGTTGAGTAAAATCCAATCATAGGTTGAGAGATTTTTTCGGGAGCAAAATAACAGGTTGTTGACGTCCATTCAGAAGATTAAAGTATTGGGACTAAGAAAACATGGAGTTAGGTTTGTGTAACACCGATTAAGTCGATTACTTAAGAGATCTCTGGCTGTTTTTCAAATCATTAGAAAGGAATGGTAGCATGGTAAGATGTTGTACCTTATTCAATTGTATTTGTATTCTCGTTCTAGTGGATTTGGCTCTGGACAAGGTCTCGGAGATGTAGGGAAACCGAACCCCATTAATAAACGTCTGTGTCTCTCTTTAATTCAGCACATGCGATCATCTATGCTTTTAATAGTCATTCAAAGAATTAGTGCTGAATGCAAACAAACGCATGTATGCAATACAGACACTTGATAAACAGCAACAGAAGGTTGCTGATCATGAAGAGTAGGTTCTCTACATTTACAAAATCCTCCCAAATGTTATATTGAATTCACCCATAGATTCTCCAATGGTAAGAACTCCTATCGGTTTCTTACGATTATTTTAATAATAAATTTTAAAATTTTTTAAGTTACATTTTTTTATAAGATTAATTAGAATTGTATGGTTCCAATGGTCTTCTTGAGGTTCTTAAAAATAAAAAATACTATTTACCAAATTATAGTACTTGAAGTAAAAAAAAATGAGAGGAAACAGAAAAGAAGGAGAAAGAGGAGAGAGGTAGCTATTTTTGTCTATAATAATGTCTACAACCTCTCTTCTCCTCTGTTGTTAAACATTACATACCTATATATAAAATTATGGCTTTCTCTTCTTATTTCATATCCTTAATGTTGTTTTTGTAGTGGTCATGCGTTATGTCCATTTCTTATTTGTCTCTGTTCTCTTCGTTGCAATCAATTGGAACGGTTTTGGCCCTCCATAGTTCTCTTCTTTTATCCTTATCTTATTTTTCTTCCCTTTGTCATATTTTCATTCCTGTCACATTCCAGTACCATTTATGTTTAAGTTTACTAGCTGACCAACTATGTAATCAAACCCATAACAAATGACTCATAACAAATGACTCAACACTTACCACTCATCTGCTACATAACCGATGCTCTCACCTTCACTTTTTGATCTCATCTTCTCATACGCTGGAACTTCCTCATCCCATTTAGCAACAGAAGTAGTCATAAGATTTAATCTCATTAACACACAATCACACAGACTAAGATCTTGCTCTAAGGTCAAACATAGTAGTTCATTTTCATTAGTAATTAACATGTCTAAAAGCAAAAAAGCTTATCTCTGGAAAACCACAAGTGACAATGCTCACAACTTCTTTTTTGCATCAAGGTTTGTTCTCTTTTTGAGGAATTTCTCTTTCTTTTGGTCTCTTAGCTTGCTGCGGAAAAATCAAAACTCCCCTAGAGTTGTTGTGGGTCTGATGCAAGAATGGCGCCATTTTGATTAGTTCTCTCCGGTTTGGGAGCCAACCGACATATATATATATATATATCCCTTATTACTATTTATCCATTTACTATGGACACTGACACGATTATCCTTTTCATATAAGCAAGTAGAAGGAGAAGCAACTTTGCTAGTTATTTTTGAAGAGGAATGCTCTTTTTCTGTACAACTAAGTTCCTGAGAGATCATTTTGATAGCTAAAACATGAAAATTTTCCTTTTTTACTTCTTCTTTTTGCGTAAACCCAAATGCTTCTCAAAAAATCTTAATCCCATATGCACGATTTTTTGTTACGTTTGCGAGCCTTTCTTGCTGTGGTGAGAGTCTCCTTATCAGGAATTGTCTTTGTTGACTTAGCTGAAGTGGCCAATTCTTCCCAGTGCTGCCCCAAAGTCTTATCAACAAGAACAAGTTTCTCGGTAGGTAATTTAGCAATTAGTCCAGTTTTAACACGAAAAAGATTAGCGTAACAAAAATTAGAGAAACGGAACCCCTTAAAAAACAATATGCTAACTCATTCAAGTGGCAGCCACATTCAAGTTGGTAATAGAATTCTTCTTGTCAACATTATTTTCAGCTTTAGCTCCAGAAGTAGGAAAGTAAACAAGGATCGGAGTGCTCGTGCTACCACCCAGGAGTGGAGACGTCTTTTATGGAAATATTGCACATGCAGCCTTTGAATTCTTTTGACCATAGATTCGTCCACATTATCCTGCGTAAGTGGCACTATTTTCAATTTTTCCCGAGTTATGACATTAGGAGCAGAACATTTCAAGGATACTGAACCATTTCTCTTAAGGATCTCTTGTATTTCCCTAGTGCTTGTGCAAAAGTTGATGCTACACACATCTTAATTGTTCTGGTTTATGTTGATGATATAGTGATTACTAGAAACAATGATGAATCAGCTTCAACACTCAAAAATCAACTCAAAGCTCATTTCAAACTCAGTGATTAAGATCCTTTGAAGTATTTCTTAGGCCTGGAAATTGCTCGTTCTAAAAAAGGTCTTTCAATTTGTCAACGTAAATATACTATGGAGTTATTAGAATTTGCAGGCATGCTTGGTTGTAAACCATCTTCAATACCTATGGAACCAAATCAGAAACTAGCCAAGGATGAAGGTGATTTATATTATGATCCATAAATTTACAGGCGTCTTATTGGCAAGTTGATATACCTTAGTATTACAAGACCAAATATTTTTTTCTCTGTCCAGAAACTTGCTAAGTACACATTTGCTCCTCGCATATCACATTTCAAGGCTGTCCAAAAGATATTGTAGTATATCAAAGGAACTGCAGGTCATGGTCTATTTTACTATCTAGCGTTAAGTGCTTTTGCAGATGCAAATTGGAGTGCTTGTTTAGATACAAGGAGATCAATTTCTGGTTATTATATGTTCTTAGGAGATTCACTTATCTAATGGAACTCAAAAAGGCAAAAGATGGTTTCACATTAATCTGCAGAAGCAGAGTATATGAGTATGTCTTTAGCTGTCAAAGAAATCAGTTGGTTGCGTAAATTGATTCAGGACTTTCATCTACCAATTCAATCACCAACTGCTATATACTATGATAATATGGCTGCAATTCACATTGGAAACAATCGGTCTTCCATGAGAGGACGAAACATATTGAAATGGATTGTCATTCAATTCGAGAAAAGTTGATCTCGATATTCTGAAGCTTCTTCATGTGAGAACTGACTATCAAGTAGCTGATATCTACACTAAACCCTTGTATCCATCTCAGTTCCAGAATCTCTTGTCCAATCTTGGAGTTTCAAGCCTTTTCACTCCAGCTTGAGTGGGTCTATTAGAGTGTAGATAAAATTTGTCATACTCTATTATTAGTCTAGTTAAGTTAGTTATGTTTTATGTTATACTCATAGCAGCTTATATATACTTCTGTAAATCAGTTTCTTTAAAGTTAATGAGAATCTTTACAATACACACAAACTCTAATAGTGATGTTATCAAGTTTTCTTTCGCAAGAATTTATCTAGTACACTGAGTAGGTCTATGTTTATGTTTGCAAAACAGATTACTGACCATACTTGTGGCGGATCTAGAAAATATTTTTAGCGAGGGCACAATTTAAATTACTTAATTTTAAAAATAATAAAATAATATTTTAACACT
This sequence comes from Iberis pinnata, assembly GCA_900406425.1. Taxonomy (NCBI): domain Eukaryota; kingdom Viridiplantae; phylum Streptophyta; class Magnoliopsida; order Brassicales; family Brassicaceae; genus Iberis; species Iberis pinnata. The sequence goes on along the minus strand of OVBE01005362.1, from coordinate 475 downwards.
AAAAGTTCTATTATATTCCAATATTATTTTGTAATTTCACTGTTTTGGACAGAAATTAAAATAATTATAATAATATTATAGTTCAATATAATTATATAAAAATTTGGATAGAAAAATAAACAAGCAATTAAAATCAATTCTAGTAATACAACTCCAAAAATAAATATTTGTAAAGAGATAGTATTGATAAGAGAAAAAATGACAATAAAAAGTATTATTTATAATAACGTATAAAGATGGGGAAGTGCAATTACTAACAATTTAAATGGAATATGGCTTTTAAGCATTGTCATAAGAAAAACTCTAAAAGAACATGCAAGAGGAGAACTTGAACTCGGCTAAATGGGGTGTATTAGACCAGCTTTAACGCTGGTTCTACAACCAGTTTCTTAAAAAAAAAAAATATATTAAATGAGTGGTGTTGTATATAATATAATAATTATTATTATATATGTTATCTTATAAATGAGAGAAA